>CM055100.1:37237410-37475389 GCA_029204225.1 Diphasiastrum complanatum | reverse complement strand
TTGCATTTCCTTGTAGACAAAAATGAGCATTGATAGCTCCATCTTTGCACTTGTGACTCTCTTCAAAATAATTGAAGCTCTCGAGTTTTGCTCCTCCTCTTGATAAAGCTCCTCCTTGATCTCAACCATATTTTTTTCCAATATGATTCTTAGAGGATTCATCATTAAAGCTTACAAACATTGTGACTCCATCATTGCTCCTTGTGCTTGCAAAATAATGTACATCCAAATGGATCAACTTAAGAGGGTGAGTAGTCTTAATGATCGAGTTAGAGAAAGGCAACCTATGTGCTTTAGCCAAATCACATCTTTCACAAACCTTTTTCTCCTTTGCCATGGATCTTGGGAGGCATAAAGCTCCTCCTTGCACATGGCTTCCATGGACTTGGTATTGATGTGACCAAGCCTCTTGTGCCACAAATCAAATGTGGTCATTTTGTCTCATTCCCATTCTTATCGATGTCACATATATTAGTAGAGAACTCCGCAATGAAACCATGATTTAAAAGTTGGCCAAAACTAAGCAAATTCTTAGTTATGCTAGGAATGAACAGAATACCATCTATCTTAGTCTTTTTGGAAGATCCTAAGCATAAGGGAATGAATCCCACACCTTCAACTTTACATTCGTGATCATTTGCTGTAAAAATGGACTTTATATGTCCTACATAAGGTGTGAGTTGAGAGAAATATTCCCTTTTACCCGACATGTGGGAGCTAGCCCCACTATCTATCCACCAAGGATCTTCACCTTTGAAAATTGATGATGAAAAAATTGACATCATGAGTGAGTCCTCATGAAAATTCTCTTCCTACTCTTGTCCAATGTTGGCTTGATCTTGTGTTTGCTTCCTCTTGAAGCATTCCGAGGCATAGCCATCTTGCTACAATAATAGCATTTGATCTTGGATTTGTCCTCCTTGGTCTTGCTTGGAGTTGGAGTTGAAAATCCATCTTGATCTTCTTTGCTTGACTCTCATCCTTGCATTGAAGTGTTGTCTCCTAGGCCATGAGGACACCTTGGAGGTCTTCAAGTGATGGCAACTTGCTCATTATGGCATATCCTTGCACCAAGTTAGAGAAATCTACACAAAAGCCATTCAAGATTAGTTGTACAAGCTCATCTTCCTTTATAGATTCTCTTATAAAGAAAAGTTCTTTGTTTAAGTCCTTGGCCCTTTGAACATATGAATGAGCACTCTCTCCCTTCTTTTGATAACTTTGAAAGATTTGATGCTTTAAGGCAAGCAATCTTGCAGTGCTCTTTGACTCATAAACCTTTTTAAGGGACTCCCAAGCCCCTTGGGTCGAGGTACATTCTCCTACTTTCTTTAGGAGTTCATTGGCTACATTTATTTTTATACAATGAAGAGCTAGTTTGCACCTCTTCTTGTATTTAGTGGATTCTTGAGGGTGGATAGGCTCTTCCTCGTCCCCACTAACTATATCCATCAAGTCTTGCATTACAAGGATTGATTCCATTCTTAGTTTCCAAATAGAATAGTTTTATTTGTTCAACCTATCACTAAGATCCAAAAGATAAGCATACATAGATGCCATCTTCCTCTAAACAAGAGACTAATCTCTAAGAATGGATACACAATAGAAAGGATACAAAAAGCAAATCATAAGTTATAAAAGCATAAGTTTATCAGCCTCTTTAAAGAGAAGTAGGGGGTAAATAACAATGTCATTGTTCCCAAACTCCCTGCTATTTCTATTTAACCATATGTTCCATAGAGTAATGACTCTAATGCATTGCCAAAAAGCATTACCTTTAATATCATCAAAAACAATGTCATTTAGCAGTAAATTTGTGTGGCTGAATCTCCTGAATCTAACATGAAAGTGTGCAATAAAAAGATCAGACACAAATTTCCACAATTCCAAGATCTGAAAATTCAACAAATCCGACCAACCACTTTGCACTACGACAATCTAAGCTGCATAGCACTTTTCTTGAACCCACGAACTTACTTCAAAACTAAACATATTGAAGTTCAATTTTATTTTCTAGGAGAGAAGATTCAAAAAAAAAAAAAAGTCGAATTAATCTACTGTCACGCTGATAGTATGTTGGCTGATATATTGACAAAGCCATTGTCTAAAAAACGCATACTACCTTAGTTAGTATGCTGAATTTTTATTCAAGTTCCTAGAGTAAGTTTAAGGGGAGTGTTGGAGTTTAATTTTACTCCTCAGCTACTTCTATCTTTAGAGAACTCCTATCCATTGTAAATACTTACTTCTCATGGTTTTGCAAAACTGAACTCTATTCGTGACAGTCTGTAGTTTTACACGCATATTTGAATAGTCTGACATGAAAATTTGAGAAAGCGGAGGTCGACATAATTTGACCTAAACACTAAATATTCAAACTCGAGTCAAACAACTCTTATCGAATCAACTCGAATTGTCAACTATCGATTATGAACTATCGACTCAAACTATCAAATTGATCATAATCATGGTACCACTCAAAACGGAGCATTTTCTCTATTGGATCAAAAGAGAAAAATAAAACAAAAACTTCATATTACTTGAAGCGGCAAGCTGCAAAGTGAATGTGCATCAACAAGTAGAGTCTTGACATGTTCAAAAGATTGATCCAAATGCCAAAATGACTTACAACTACAACTAGCAACAATATGAGTCAAAATTTGGTTAAGATTGAAATGTAATCCAAATTCCAAAATGAGCCACGACTAGCAACGATTTGAGTCACAATTTGGTTAAGATTGAAATATGATCCAAATGCCAAACTGAGCCATATCAGACATGACCACCTTGGCTTACAACCTGTGCAACGGAAAGCTTGATGAAATTGAAACATCACAATGGCACTTCATACCTAAAAAATAACCTGAGCACTTCTGGTAGCTTAATTTAAAATCAGCAAAAAGGCTTTTTTATTGCATCAGAAGCAAAAACAGATATAAGAAATCCTGGCCCCTCATACAGGACAATTAAAACTCTGTGATTATCATTTTGGGCACCCATAGTTAACCTGTTTGATTGCGTTGATTTGACCAGATGCAAAAAAAAATATTGAAATCAAGTAATATGGCCTCCTAGACATGATCATATTAGTCAAACCTCACAGTTGCTTCAAAGGTCTCCCAATGCAGCTCCTCATGGAATTCAAATTCAAAAACAGTCTTGACTAAGGAGAATAATTCGTAAGTCACAAAAATAAATTAAGACAAATCAACTGTCATTGGACGACCTTAGAAACACTTTCTGTGGACAATAGATGGACCAGACTCATCATATTCAGCTTTGGCAATCCACATCTGCAAAATAAATGTGCAATATGGAAAAAATGTCAGTAAACGTTACATTCAACACAAGTCACTGGGGCTTTCAAAAACCTTCATGACACATCCATCTAAGTTTTACAGAATCAAAAGAGTAAGGAAGACCAATTCTTCTATACTAAGTACAAAATTTTGAGCTCGCATACCTGCTGAAATGTGCTCAGGGATGCAAGGATAGAACCTCCAATCCAGACACTGTACTTTCTCTCTGGTGGTGCAACTACCTTGATTTTCATGCTGCTTGGAGCAAGAGCAGTAATCTCCTTGCTCATTCGGTCAGCAATTCCAGCAAACATCGTCGTCCCACCACTGAGTACTATGTTACCATAGAGGTCCTTACGAATGTCCACATCACACTTCATGATAGAATTATATGTTGTCTCATGGATGCCGGAGGCTTCCATGCCTATCAGGGATGGTTGAAACAGCACCTCAGGACACCTGAAACGCTCGGCACCTATGGTGATGACTTGGCCGTCAGGAAGCTCATAACTTTTTTCAAGAGAAGAACTCCCCTTGACGGTGTCTAATTCTTGCTCAAAATCAAGAGCAACGAAGGCCAATTTCTCCTTGATGTCCCGGACAATCTCACGTTCAGCCGTTGTCGTGAAAGAATAGCCCCGCTCGGTGAGAATCTTCATCAGATAATCAGTCAAATCACGCCCAGCAAGATCCAACCGCAGGATTGCATGAGGAAGGGCATATCCTTCATAGATAGGTACAGTATGAGTTACACCATCACCAGAATCCAGCACAATACCTGTGATTTTCAAATTAAGCATAGAGATGGTCAGATAGAAATGTGCCAGATAATGGTAGATACTTGCAAGCAAGAATTGCTAAGAGACACCATACAAGTGTACAAAGTGAAAAAAAAATCACGAAGAATCAAAGCCTTTGAGAACCTAAGAGAGCACCAACACAATCTCAGTTTGTGAACATTTAAGTCAAAAGTTCATTTAAGGTTGTGCAGCTCAACGAAAACATCAGTCTGTAAAAAGATGTGTCAAAATTTGGTGTTTGCTACCAAGGTTTCATGTGACGACGTTCAATCCCAGTACTTTTCTTTACCTCCTCCATAATCGCAGTAATTTAAACTATTCACACTCTCTTGTATCTACCTCATGACTATGCAGGAGTTCAGAATGATTCAAGGTGGACCCGGCAGAGCACCTCTGAATATGACAAAAACTCAAACTTGAACAAGTTAACAAAACTAGCTTATACTTTTCATGACACGGTGCTTGATATAAAACTCTGTCCTGATCAATCTCACCAGTTGTGCGACCACTGGCATAAAGTGAGAGCACAGCTTGGATGGCAACATACATAGCTGGAGCATTGAAAGTCTCAAACATGAGTTGTGTCATTTTTTCACGATTAGCCTTTGGATTCAGTGGTGCCTCAGTAAGAAGAACGGGGTGTTCTTCTGGAGCAACTCGCAGCTCATTGTAAAACGTATGGTGCCATATCTTTTCCATGTCATCCCAATTTGTTACGATACCATGCTCAATGGGATACTTTAGGCTCAGAATTCCACGTTTTGACTGTGCCTCATCCCCAACATAGGCATCTTTCTGTCCCATCCCAACCATGACACCTGTGTGTCGGGGTCTTCCAACAATGCTTGGAAAAACGGCTCTGGGTGCATCATCTCCAGCAAATCCCGCCTGAAGCAAATGTACAGATTTAAGAATTCATTCTCCAATGTTTGAAATGTGTTCACAAATATAGAATATTCAAGCTCGAACTAATAGTTAAGTTGATCAGCTGAGCATTTGACAATCTAATTGTTGAGCTTAATAAATAGCAATAAATTTTGAGGGCTGAAAAAAATGAGAGCCCAAACTGTGCTCACCTTGACCATGCCCGATCCATTGTCACAAACAAGTGGCTGAACATCTTCTGAATCTGCCATTGGGAACTTATATATCCTGCAAAATAAGAATAATGTCACATAGCTCAAGTGGCTTTATAAAAAGATCTGAAAAGGTATAGCCATACTAGAGTATTTACTGCACAAGTGCTCTAATGGGAAAAGACAGACTGTACTAGGAATCCAAATATAAGTATCAACCTGTTCCTAGAGAAATTCGAAACTAGGTCAAGAAATCTCTAGAATTGAGAATCACACAACTACCAAGATACGAAATGTTTGATAAAATTTCAAATTTTTGCAATATGCATTCCTTAAAAATGCACTGATTATCAAGCTTTCAAGGCTGCAAAGATTCTTGGAGTTTTCTGTATCGGTAATAACTACATGAGCATGATAAAAAAGATGTGATATACTTTAGCTTTATGGAAGGCGAACCACAAAGTTAATCATAAATAGGATGGACTAACATCCCTACTCATTGTCATCAACCTCCAAGAGCAGACATGCATAGCATATATGGATATTAGAAATGGCCTATTACACTTCTGTGCAGGACCAAAATGCCATCTACTGCTCTTCAGGGGTGAAGAGCACTCAATCATGAGCATTAAAGTGAAAACCCAATCGATAAAGTCCAACAACACTGAATGCAAGGACAACAATTAACATAGGTCATCAAGTAAACTTGCTAAAAGATAGACGAAGCCTAGAGAAGATAGCAGTTCGTCGACAAAGTATCAGTGTGCCTTGTAAATTCCCTATGAAAGGCACATAGTGGTAATGATTCAACAATTGAACTCCCAGCACTAGGAAGAGCAACCCCCTGCCAACCTCACGAGTTCTCCCCTTGCGTTGCCACGAATCAAAAGCTTCCATCTCTGTGTCCTTGTGGTGTTTTGAGAGGGACATTCTCTAGCAGCTTTGTAAATTGCACCTCCATAGTCCTAATGATTGATCCTTTCCACCACTCAGCGCTTGAAAGCAATACCAATGAAAAAGTGTTCTACCAATCACTGAAAATGTAAACATCTCAACCGTCTGCGCACAACCTAACGATTATGGTCACCCTTAGATGGTAAATACTTGAAAAAGTAAAATATATGAATCAAGTGAACCGAGATTCTTGAAAGTAAAAACTATTAGTTCTTCATGTGAAGATCTCAAATATTTTTTCACAACTTAATAATTACAAGCTACCTTCAAGGATTAGTTCTAAACAAAATATACAGCAAAATTGCTTTGAAAGATAGTAATAGGCGTTGGAACATGTTCAAGAGTGGCCTAGGAAAAACTGCAGCAAAAATGGTCAAAGACGCATGCGTCTCCTCATTGTTACCTTGGCACTGTCCAGAGATATTGTTATCAAAACATGGTTGACCAAGAAATGACAGCATTTTATACATTTGTGAAACAGTTACTGCTTCCACAGAGAAAAGCTTTCACTTACCAACAGGAGAAACTACTCTTGTGAAAACCTTCCCTTTTAATAGTGCATTCTGGAGGATTTTCAAATCCAGAAGACCCTGGCTTGTTGGAGACATAGAAGCAGTACATGTTTGAATGCAGATTCAAAATCATTTGATATGTATCACACACATTCCAAATACAAAACATAAAAAATTTGGGGCCCAAGATCTCAAAATGTGTCCATCGGCTTAAGTGGACCAAAATAATCAAAAAATTCCAGGGCATGTTTTGTGTCTGAATACTTCTTATCCAATATTTTGGGAAATGTTTCTGTTTTGGGTGTTTCCTGTGCAGTACTGGTGCAATGGTTTTTGGTGGCTAACCAATGTTGCGACGTTCATGAATTATGGCCCCTTACAAGACTATGAGGATCTTCATTGCATAATTGATTATAGATTCTACTATTTACAGTAGTTTTACATGCCCATTCATCCACTTTTTCAAATAAATATAACCCAAGAGTCATATTATCTCTTACATGGGTCAAAACCTTCAAAAAGCCTATAAGAAGCTAGGCAACGATTCAAAGTTTGAGTTTATAATCTTTGATTGCTACTATGGAGCCAAGGGCCTTACAGGCGTACAGCCCATAAGCTCAAGCCTCAAACCATAAAGTCAATTTGTAATGCTCTTAACTACATAAAGTTTATCCTTCGAATAAAATTTACGTAAGGTATTTACACTGGAAAATCTCGACCCTCAACACTTCCTTGGATAAGAGAACCCTTGCCTTTAAGCCATCCTCTGGGCGAATTCTCAAATCCTGGAAAGTCCTCGAACCAACCCCTTCCACTAAACGTGACGATCACGATCCCAACTAGCCCCGCAAGTTTAAAATATGATATTGAACATGTACATGAAAGCAACCAGCATTCATGGAGGGCTGAAATGACATAATGCTCAACAAATGTTCTTAGTATAAGGGGAAAAGTGCAAAATGAAAGGAAAAGCGCATTCAAAACTATGAGATCTATAGTCTTAAGACATAAGGAATTAATTGTAAAGAGTCATGCCTAGGTGACATAGCGGTGTAAGCAAATGGCAACTAACTAACAAGGAGCTGAAGATCTACAGAGCTGTGACTCAAAAGAAAAAGGCAACAACGAGAGTGCTTTCCACCGGTCACAAAGGCTTTCAATGAAAAGCTTGCACTAGCATCAGAACGCTAAGCTCGTAAGCAGCATGGTGAACACGCTAGAAAGCCAGAGGATCCAGGTACATACATGTTAGATTCCAGAAAATGCGATAAGAATTCTCAAAACAGAAAACAGAAATCAAACAACAGAATACCATTCCAGAAAGCGATAAAATATCTCAAGAACAGAAAACGGATATCAAACAACAGAATACGACACACTTCAGAAAATGCGATGAGATTCTTATTAGCAGAAAAACAAATATCAAACAACAAAATACATTTCAGAAAACGCGATGAGGTTTCTTAATAACAGGAAAACGAATATCAAACAAAAAAATACATTTCAGACATTACGATGAGGTTTCTCAGTAACAGAGAACATATATCAAACAACGGAATAGATTCCAGAAAACGCAATGAGATTTCTCAATAACAGAAAATAAACGTCAAACAAGAAAATACATTTCAGACATTACGATGAGATTTCTCAATAGCATAAAACAAATATCAAACAACAGAATCCATTCTAGAAACGGCGATGAGATCTTTCAATAACAGAAAACAAATATCAAACAGCAGAATACATTTCAGAAAATGCGCTGAGGATTAAGAACAAATATCGAAGAACAGATCCACACTCACGAGAACCGGCATCGTTTGAAAAACAAGCACAAAACGCCTGGCAGCAAAGGGAAACGAAACAAGATGATGATAACAGCAGAATAATACATCAGAATCTACAAAAACAACCAGATTCAAACGCGAAAACTGGCAAAGATGTGCTTACCAGCCGAAATGGTCGATTCCAAGTGAAGATCAAAGGCAAGGCAATCAGCAACAGGACCTGGAAGTCGATGATCCAACACCCTCCGCTCTCTCTCGCAGGCAGAGATCGCGATCCACTTCTCTTTCTCTTTCTCTTTCTCGCAACCACGATGGAAGAACGAGCAACCATAGATTTGTTATATTTATGATATACTGCCCAGCAAGATGAAATTTGAAGGGCACATTTCAGGATGAAAGTTGAAGGGTTGCAAATCTTCTTTTTAATTTGGTTTAAGGGTTTCATCTTCTTCTTCTTCTTACCTTTGTTGTGAAGTAGTAAGCTATCTATCATGTTTTGTCGCACACCAATAGCCAATTGTGCGGTGAGCTATCGCACAAATGAGCTTAAGGTTGATGTGTCTCTCTTTTTTTGAGTTTGAGAAATAAAATGCCTTTTTTGTTTTGAATTTTTTTATCTGTAATCACTTGTACTTCTTCCTTTTTAGTGAGAAGGAGAGAGTTTCTCACAGCGGTTGGGGTTGAGCTACATGCAAACTTGAGCTACATGTCAGAGCATGAGAGCAAGCCTAAAAAGTTGGAATAAGACAAGGATGCACCCTCATATGAGCATATGGACTATGAAAGGCTAGGAAATCGGGCCTGCAAACCTCTCCGCGCATTCAAATAGAGGTGGCGTTTAGCTCCACCCCCATGGTTGAGGGGGTGGGCAGGGGCCCACCCTCATCTATCGGTGTAAAATACACCATGAAAGTGAATAATACTCTCTTATATTGTTAGATGAGAGGGTGAGGCCTTGCCTTCACCCCGTCAAGCTTATATATAAGCTCATCCTTTCAACGATTGAATGATTCTTTGACTCTCTCTTTCTTTTGTTCTCTCAAACGATTCTTTAACTTTGATCAACAAAGCTTTTCCAATCTTTCGAATCACCTTTTCAATATCTCTTTAACTTGATAGGGGAGTTCACCCTTTGACTTTCCAACGAGAAGTAGCATATGGATTTGAATCCTTTAAACCATGTTCAAGGACGAGCACACAAGGAGCGTAACGGCACCGCATCCTATCGCTTGCCTTTTTGCCTTGTGCCATACTTCCCACTTGGTCTCTTTTAAACGGCTAATCATGAAAACATGGCAAGATCTAAAAGTTAGAAAAAAGTCCAATGGTTGGTGCTTTAAATCATGTAGTGCCATTCAGATTCAAGGACCTTTAAATAGAAAGGGTTTTGGCTTTTATATAAAGTTTGACTATTCATTTGAGGTTCTAACTTGAAGACAAATTCTTACAAGAGGCATTCAATTAATTTAATACATCTTTGATTTCCTTTGAAAGTCAAAGACGCTCGAAAGAGGTTGAAACTTTCAAATTACAAGCCACTACGTCAATGCCCCTTATGACTCCTTAAATAAATCCCTCAAATTTTTTTGAGCTAAGGTGAAAATTCATTCCACCATAGAAAAGTCCCCCTCCATAAAACTGCGACTTCATAAAATTTATGTGCCCGATAAACCATAAAAATCCATAGCCAAAGATATTTGTATATCTCATCTTACAATCATGGTGGATAAAACAAAGTAAAGTTTTCACTCATCCTCTACATGAGCAAATGCTTTTTCTCTAGAACTTTATGGTGGTTCCCGTGATTTTGAAAGTTACATCACCCAAGCGGGCTTACCATAAATGCTCGAATGGCCTTAATACCATGAAAGGTCTCTATAAAGACCAACATAAGACAAATGCATGCTCGGATTTTACCATTCACTTTCATAGAGCATGATTAAGCAAAATTACCGTTATTCTCAACATGTGCACAACATTATAAGTAAAATGCACTCTATGGAAATTTGCCCATGGACAAATTCCCATAAAAGGCATTATGGCCATATTGCTCAACATAATTTATCATAAAGCCTTTGCAACAATAAAAAATAGACCCAAAACCCCAAATGATATTTACTTCTCAAGTGAAGCCTGGGTTACACTCTTTTAGGACCCTGCCATCATCCAAGGTATGTCCTACCCAAGCTTACCCTATATTGGATTGCACCACTCATTTGGATGTTCTCCATATGTAAATAGGCAATTTGGAACATTGTAACCAAGAGTGAAGGAGCCTTGAAGGTACATTGCTTCCACCCACCACTCTTGGATGAGGGTGCAATTGTGAGTGCATGAGAGTCATGGTTGGTGTTAGGTTAGCTTATTTGCTTTACAGTTACAGTTAGGATGCGTCGACATCTAGAGTGTAGATGCAAAATCTAAAAATGAATGCATCTCCATCAAGATGCTTCCAACGGGAACAATTTGAGAAGTTAGGACCAGCTCATTCGTGACTTTAACCATTCACCTAATTAATATTAATGTCTCTAGAAAATGACTCCCTTATCTAAGGACGAGCCAAGACTTGACTTACTTCTACTCAATACAATTGTAAGATGTCTTGTAGAAAATTTAACCATTATTTCCGTACACAATGAATCAATCTAATGCAACAGGGGGAAAAAATTTAACACTAAAGAATATGTATGGGCACGTCAATTTTATATCACTGGCTTACCAGGTACGTAAATTTTATGGAGATCATTTTTCACTGTGGTATAGAATTTCATTTAATTGATAAAATTTGAGCTCACCTTCACTTGTCAACGGAGTCTATGTGAGGGAAATTTATTTGGTTATGCTCTCATTTAGTATCTAGCCACTCCCATTTCTCTAAACTAGTTCCTTGCTAGTTACAAATTGGCCAGCTAAATCTAAAATTATTTGATTGGTTGTTGGACTCTGGTGGGTTCTACATGAGTCTTTGAATAGGAGGCTTCAATTGATCTATACGTTACATGCCATTCTAGAGAACAAAATATGTAGGTCTTCCTAGATATTATCTTGTTGTATTTTAGAAGGAAATCTTTTGAGATTTTGATGCTCGTATGAGATTTGACTTATGCTAATGTCTTTATAACGAAGAAGTATTTCAAAATCCACTTTCAATGGACTGTTTGTCTGAGTTCTTACCTTTTAAGAAACTAAAGTAGGCCTTTGCATGCATTGCAACTCACAAATGCCAACACGCCCCATGAGGGGTAAATCCAATTTCTAAATTGCACATATGCACTTACCTTATTTGTCTTTTCAATCTTTTGGCTAGCTACCAAATTATCCTTTTTGGAAACCCGTCATACCAAAAGGAAAGTAATAAACAGCTAAATTATCTTTCTTAAACCCTTAACATACTTTCAAGAACTTGTTGTGACCCATCTAGCCTTAGGACAAGGACCTAAAAACATATTCACAAACAATCAATAATCAATAGATGAAGCTCTTTTCCTTGTGCACTTTTCAACCACTCCACATAAAAGGAAATGAGCATGAGCACGAGTTCAACTTAAGGTGGAGTGCAAATGGGCTTGATTTGAATTATGGTTAATGTCATTAGGATTTCCATTGGATAAGGGACCATGGTTCCATCACTTACAAGATATTAGTGGACATGCCAAGGGACCTCTTGTGTGTAATGTTGGCATCCATTCTTGTCTCACAATTATGTCATCTAGAGATAAATCTAACCTTGCGTGAAAGGTGGGGAGACCATTTGAAGTAGACTCAACCAAGGAGATAGGATAGTATTTTTTTGGGCCATTGTTATAAGACCGTAACCAATCCGAACCTAACAATGCTTCTAGGTACAGCTAACTGTGGGATGCTAGAAACGGAAGTTATCAGCTCTGATACCACATCTGTTGATGTTTTGGATTGATGTCAACTGATGAAACAAAAATTCTTAATAACATGATCGTGGATTACTTAGAGAATGGAGTTTACGAGCTGTTCTTTTGTGTTGAACCAAAATTATCAGTGTAGGACTCTTAGACTGCCATGAAGGAGAGATTGCAAGAAACGATTAGGCGTCTATGACAGCCATGCAATCTTTTTAATACTGATAATCTGATATGAAGAAAATGTAGAAAATATTTAGGCGTCAAAGACAACCATACATTTCTCTTATAATAATGTTTGTGTAAGAGGAGTGAGAGTTATTATCATTCAACAAGAATGCGATGGATGTAGAACAATAGCGAATCTAAATAATAAAGGTGTAGTAACAACGATCAGATCACAATACAGTTGGGCTGATAAGCGCATGATCCTACTTACAGATTCAAAACAAAGCTGATGGTATGGGAAATCAGCGATTTCAAAGAGGGAATTCTTGTGTGAGAATGATCTGTGGACCAGTGGTTAGTTTTTACATTATTTGTAATGCTAACAATTGAAACCATTGGTTAAACCTGTTTAGGGTATTTGGAGAGGTTATAAGATATAGATCCAAATCCCTTTTTCTGCAAGATAATTGAAATGAAATTTCTTCAACTTTTGGATTTCATATCTGAAATAAGGTAAGTCACCCAATGTTTCATGTAGTTGGGATTACATTAAGGTGATAAACTCTTCTTTTGGATAAGATCAACCTATTTGAAAGATTTATAGCTTAGTGTATCTTTTGGAATTTGAATCAGTATTCTTGAGTAGAGGCAAGCAATAAAAGAATTGTTGCATCTCTTAGTGCTTATTCAGATGGAAAGATCAAACTAAGAATAATGATTCATGGGAAAGATCTGAAAGCTTAAGGAATAGCTTCATGTATTCTTTTCCCTGTTCTAAGGACAGAACCTGTTTAAGGGAGGAAGAATGTTATGGCCATATTCATCTAAGGACATGGAATAGTCCTAATATGGTAGATCGGCCCTCCAGTGTTCAAGATTATTGGTCACGCCTAGATTTAATTCCAAGTCAAGGCAAGTTGCTGACTAATGACCTTGAGAGGACCCACACACTCTAATTGAGACATTACGCATGCAAGATCAGCACTTTCTAGAATTATTACTTAAAAACCATTAAAAACTTTTCTCATGCATGCATGAGTTTGACCGTAGTATGTGACTGATATAGGCAGGAGGTATGTGTTACGGTCATATTCTGCTAAGGACATGAAATAGTCCTAATATGGTAGACCGGCCTTCCAGTGTTTGAGATTATTGGTCACACCTAGATTTAATTCCAAGTCAAGGCTTGTTGGTGACTAATGACCTTGAGAGGACCCAGACACTTTAATTGAGACACATGGAGTAGTGCGTATACATGTGACTAATATAGGCAGGAGGTATGCATGAAGAGTTGTGATCTATTTATACTTGACCTGCATGGGGATTGCATGGACTCATGCACAGGATCCTACTCTCTATATATTGAGGTAGAGATTATCTCGTCAACGACTTGGTCTAGGTTTCCTGTTGTGCTAGCGAAGCTCTTGCAAATTTTTCTTGCGACCAAAGCCTTCCAAATTTCTTGCATTGCCTTCTGATACACTTTCACACGTTTATAATTCCTTTCTGATCATCATGTCTTCTATCGATACTTCCTAGTCTCTGTGCTATACTATCCATCGTGATGTCCCATCTGCAACGGACATCATGATTCTTCCTAGCACAAGCATGGTCATTCAGTGGATGACCCTTGCAGAGCCTCTACTCACTGCAATGGCTATTCATGAGAGAGCCTTTTCGGGTTGTATCAATATGGATTTCATCACTCTTGCCTTCAGTACATGGAAGGAAGAGAAATCCAAGTTTTATATCACCTTCAGGGAGCCACACACAAAGTGCACTTCAATAAGGCCGCACTTACAACTATAGGAATCTCATCCGGTACGCAAGCCTCACCCAATCACAAGCACGCCAAATAGGCCACCAAGCCATACATTGACCTCACCAACGATCTGCACTGGACCAATGATGGCTACCTTCTGGAAGCCATCACTGAGTCTTCCATCCACACAGCTGCACAGTTGTTGAATCATTTCCTGATGGTTGGCAACCTCAAGAAGGACCGCATCACATCTCAAATCCTTCACAGGATAGTGGAGTCCCACACCAAGTTGGCTAAAGCCCCTCTTGAACCATATAACTGGTTCAAGACTGCTTCTAGTGAGCTCAAGCGAGCTATTAAGGCCAATACTAAGTAGCAGTTTGTTGCTGGCTCTCTATTGTCCCTCTTAGCCGCTTCTCACCTAGAAAACAAAATCCATGGGTTCCACCTGCATTCTGTGCTTTTGGTTTACAAAGAAGCACCGGCCGAGTCATCTCATCAAGCCTCAAGCTCTCATAGTCGTCGTCGTCCACGCAGCGAGATCGTAATTCCTGACTCGCCTTCCGCGTCACGACGTCGCACTAGGCATACCTCGTCAGCTGCGCTTTCGCCCCCTGCTGTTGTTCGCACTGAACTTCCCATTCCCCTCGCCTCTGATGCTTCCCTCGCCTCTGCTCCCATACAAGGACAGTCTGTGACCATTGGGCCTACCATTCCCATCACAGCTGCCCAGGTCGCCTCACCCCCGCACAAAGAAGCAACCTCACCCAACACACAGTTCTTCATGGATATGTTCGATGATTTCGACCCCCTTGGGGCCACCAAAATCTTTGAAATGCCCCAGAGCCCAGCGCCCTTTGAACCCCAATCCCCTGGAAGAGGATTCGGGCATATTCATGAATCTACTGTTGGTGTCGAAGATGCCAGTCAGCAACCACACACACAAGGTAGCCCAGCCACACTTCGGGTCGACACAGCTATAAAGTCACCAAAGCAGTTCGACGCCACGGTGCCTGAAGGGTTTGAAGAAGAGGATACTTTTGAAGAAGAGGATACTTTTGAAGAAGAAGAGACCTTGGGACCTATTCCATACCTACCAAGGATAGTACCATCAGGTTCTCCTGTTGTTGCCACCTCCACGACCGTCGATTCCGGTGATGCTCTAGGGTTAGTTTCAAGCCTTGGGCAAGTGATCCAGTCTATGTTGGATAAGAAGAAGGAAATGGAACAGAGGATCTATGATCTAGGATCCGAAAACACTCTGATCAGCAAAAAAATAGTCCAGTTGGATCGAGAGTTAAAGATAGCCAAACAACATGAAGATAAGGCTGAAAGCGAAAAGATATTGGCCTTGCAACAAGTTGATCGCTTGGAAACCTACATCAGCTCCCTGCAAAATGCCCTGACAACCGCACAAGATCAGGTAGATAAGGTAGTGCAAGATGCCAAGCAACAGGTGCAGCTGTTGAAGGGGCAATTACAGATGGCTGAACAAGATTGCACACGGCTTCAAGGTGAATTGGATGCGACCATTCTTGAGCGTGATGCCTATCTGCAAACGCAAATACTCGATCATCCGGTCACATTGACGGAGATTGCGTATTTATTCAAGAAAGTGGAAACATACAAAGTGACCCTTCAGGGATTCCAAGGCCGCTTTGATAGGTTCAAAGGAGCAGCTTCAACCGAGTTGGCAAAGGCAAAAGAGACCACCACCGCCTATGAAAAAGCAGGCACTCAACTGTTGGAAGCCGGACCACAAATCCTCGTTCCGGTCATGCTGCAATTCTCCCCTTCACGCCAAGAAGCTGTACAATTGGATACAGGGATTGCTTCGAGCATGGACCAGAGGGGAGCTCCAGATCTAGCAAATCAATCGCCAACCATACCGGCAATACAAGCAGGTCCATCTTCATCAAGGACAAGACATTTATTCAGAAGGCCCATTAGCGTCGAGGACCAGATCCAGACCTTCTTAAAGCAACATCCACATGAGTCCTTGCGTAGTGGATGGGTTCCGAAATTTAAGACCTCCAAGATCGAGGCCGGCAAAGAATTGGACAGAATACTTGCACTGGGAGAGAAGCCGGCATAGAGAATCACGGTTTTTGATAAAACTCCAGAATCAATTAGGAGTTACTTCGCCAGCCCTCGCCGGTTACGGGTAGATCCTTATTACGTGCCAATGCCGCGAAGACATAAACGGAAATATTTGGGAATGGCTATGGACAAAATCACCATCCATACGCCCAATTGGCCAATCATCCATCAGCCTTACAGCCGGAACATTTAAGTGGACTTCCACCATGCCTTACAAGCATATCAAAGAGAGTATGTCCACTCTCCGAATCCAACGGTGCGACAATCGGCAATGTTTGCTAAAGATCTAACTATGTTGGTGTCAGTGGCAACCAAATGGGACGATTGCCTTCCTACCCTGGCATTCGATCCAAATAAGCCGATGGCCTCAGAGCAAATCAGCTCCCGATTGCTCCACTGTGTTTTCGCGCAGCCATGATGGGAGGCTCTTGGGAATCAAGCTTCACCTCATGGACAACTTCCAAGTGGATTGCCAAAGCCCACCGTTGTTTTCTGCCACACAACTTGGATTTCAATACTGCACACCTTGACTTTATGGAGAAGGTGCAGTATCATTTAATTAAGATTCGACACGAAGCCAATAAAAGTCTCCAGTAACTACATATTGCAGGTGTTGTGGGACCGCCACCAATTTTGTTGGGGGATACCGTTGGAGGGTTTGCAGATCCCAAGGCAACCCTAACCCTAGTTAATAAGTGAGAGGGCTTTGGCACCCTGCGTGTGTAAGTCCAACCCAATGACCACATAGTTATTTGATTGATTAGCTAAAAGTTGATAAAGGACTTTAGGCCTTTTTGCGGGACTTTTAATGTCGTAGAGCCTAAATGTCAAGTTAGTGAATAAAGTTGGGTTTTTCTCCAATTTTGATGGTTCCCACACTTTTTTAAATTTGAATAAAAAGAGAGACAAGACTGGACCAATAGGATTTAGAGGCCAGGGTCCTCCTCTCTACTATAAAAAGGGACCAACTCGAGTTGCTCCTGATGTTCATTTTCCTCATTTCAATAAAGCAGATTGGTTCTCTTTAGAAATTGATTGATGAATGTCCTTGTTCTTCCTCTCTTTTCCTCCATTTCTCATGCTTTCTTTGGATTTTGCTTTGGATCTGCACAATATTGGGATTGCTATTTCTTATGCTTTTTGTGAGAGAGAAAGGGAGAGAGAGAAGAGTAAGTTTCTATCATTGTTGTGGATTTAGGGTTAATGGAAGTAGGGTTAATGGATATAGTGTTAATGCTTAGTGTTAATGGATGTTAGTCTTAGATCCTCCATTCATGTTGAAATCTGAACTATATTATCGCTCTCATTGGAACGAACCTACGCTTGACAACTAACTCCGTCTCTTTGATGCTAGATTGACTAGATCTTGGATTCAGGTTAGGCAAGGAAAGAATCACATCTGCAGCAACGCAGAAGTACCTTCAAGCATTTCATGGCTATCAACAATGCATAACCGATCTATTGCAACGTAGAATGACACTTCGCTGATTAAAAACAATTTCCTGCCAGTTGCGCTCCAGCCCCAGATTCCTCCCACGCTGCAATCCCACAAACATGTATCTACAAGACTACACTCTCATGGAAACCAGATGAAGGATGCACGACAGATTCAGCTAGATGTCCGTCAAACAGATGCAACTTCCACTAAATTCCACAACAGGAGAGCGCATCCTACAATTTATGAAGATTCATAATGAAAGGAAGCTAAATTGCCATAAACATTCTCTATCAGCAATCATTTCATGCTAATCAAAGTCTGAGAAAACAATTCCAAGCAGCAAATGGTTGTCTAACGGCAATCAACTCTAGCAAAGCATAGAAAAGGGTTTTTTTTTTTTTTCAAGAATCAAAATGCATGCATCCACAATCCACAAGCTTTATCTGCTACAATTAGAGAATCCGCAATTTATGCTATCCATTCTATATTTTCAGTTCTGTTTACAGTTTGCATGCTTCACAAGAGGTTTAGTCTAAAAATTTTTAAATCCTCACATGCAAACCGTAATTTTAGAATTCCAGCAATAGTCAACATATTCATCTAGAATAAATCGATTCCTCATCAATCTATCAACAAATAGCCTGCTACTAAATGTGAATCAAAATTGTCCAAAACATTATGGACTCAGGCAAATCATTCATCTAAAAAAAACAGATTTGAACAAGAAAGTGGATCATTCTACTTCAAACGGACATTTTTTCAAGGCATCAAAAAATAAGAATGAATTCCACATTAATCCTCAGCATCTCTAACAAAATCAAACAAGGAGAAGAGCACTCACCACCAAGTTTGAAAATCATGCTTCCAACAAGAATTAGTAAATCCAAACCCAATTTCCCTTGAAAAAATAGCACTCCAACTGGGATGTGAATCCAAGTGTGTTCCAATTCCGATTTGATGTAGAACTTCTCTCCATCTCATCCAAAAACCGCATCTTAGTCGAGCTCTGATACCAATGTAAAGACCACTAAGAAAAACCCCTAAGATGAGGATAGAAAAACACAAGAGAGACTGTGGAGCAAAAACACCCAACAAATCCTAGATCCCTCCTGGATCCAGCCCCATGCCATGTGATCGCAAGAGGAGAAGAGCTCAGATATGCAGTGTCGCATTTTTCACTTTTTCCAAAGAGCCTCAAATGTTAAGGAAATGACTCTGGCAAAGTGTGGGGCAACCCTAAATGAGATTTAAGGGCACCTTCGGCTTTTTCGACATTTTGCGAAAAACTCGACAGTGTCGCCTGTGGCTGTTTTAGTTCATTTCTACAGAGCTACAATTTTGGTTCATTTATGCAGACAGAACTTTTACGGCCAATTTCACCACTTATCAGCAATCAATGACAAGGACTGGATGGATGCCAACGGATCACCAGTCAACTGGTGATTGCAATTGACGACCTAAATTCTTAGTATAAATAGCTATTCATTTTCATACAGTTTAATCAATCGTGGCTGATCAGTTCTGAACAAACATTTGTAGGCATGTATAGTACTGTAAAACTAGGCTATAAAAATCTTGGTGAAGGTTTCTAGGGATCTGAACCTATCAGGCGAACGTTTTTCAGGGCTGGCAAAGGATGAACCTTCGCCCAGGAGGGTCCTTCGTCCAGGTGCTGTCATAAATGCATTTTTTCACAATCTGAACCTATGGAAAACCTAATTTTGACGAAGGTTCATAATGAGGTTATGATGCTCAACGAGGGTTCCCAAAATGGCATATCACTGAACATTCGTCTGACTCAAAAATTGAATTTTCTCTTGTTAGAAACATTCGTCCACCTCAATTTAGATAAATCAAGGGTGGATGTATAGTCTGAGAGCTCAACGAAGGTTTTTGGTACTGTATTAGCCAAATCTGCCCAAAATAGTGGTTTTCTAAGGCATTTTTCATAAAAAAAATTCTATGCTTCTTTTTTCTTATGCTGATGACTTCTTGACATTTTCTCATCAGTCTTTCTTTTTTTTTTTTGTTGAAAAGGTGTTTGATTTGTACTATTTTTGTAAGCAGTTCTGAATGCCCATAATGCTGCATACAATTTATGTTCCCAATCAGACCCACTCGCTTCAACTATCTTTGTCATAATGGTGCAGAGAATCTTATTGGAAGATTCAGCTTGGCCATTCCCTCTGGGATAATAGGGAGTACTAAATCTATGTATAACAAAAAAAATCTTCCAGTAAATACTTTATGGTCTGATTAACAAAGTGTGTACCCCAATCACTGACAATTTTGATCGGACATCCAACACATGTCTGAATAAAATTTTCTGTGTCCTTATGGAGCGTAGGCCACCAACAACCGGATTGCAAAAGTTTGCGAACAATAATATCTGTAGAAAAATGTCCTCCACCCATGCCATCATGTGAAAACATGATTAAGTTTGGTACTTCATGTGGTAAAACACATCTTCGTAAAATATTCTCTGCTCCACAACGATACTATTGTCCTGCAATTTATTGATAAGGTTGAGCCTTATGGATCAATTGTCTTTTCTGTACTTTTGCGTCCTAGCATCAGGTACTCAACAATATCTGCCGCCCACTCAGGTACTGCTTCAACATAGAACAAGACAGCATCTGGAGGTTCATCATCCACTTCAGTATTAACTGGTGCGGATTCAATTCACAAAACGTGATTGGCTAGACAATGTTGCTTTCCCTTTCGAACCACAATTCAAAAATCAAATTCAGTCAATAATAATAACCATCTTGCAATACGTCCAGTATTACATGTCTTGTTTACCAAGTAAAGTAATGGTTGATGATCCGTATAAAATGCAAAGTGCGTTTCCATGAGGTAGTGACAAAATTTTTGAACAGAAAAAATCATGGCTAGCGCTACACGTTCTGTTGTTGAATAATTCTTCTCTAGATCTGTAAGCTGTCTGCTTGCAAATCGTATAGGATAATCCTTCTTATAGTCACCTGGCTGCGTCAAAACTGATCCAATGGCGTATTTTGAAGCATCCGTATGAACATGAAACTCCAATGTCCAATCTGGAGAACGCAGTATTGGTGCTGAAGTTAATGTTTCTTTTAACTTTTCAAAGACTTATAACGTCTCTACTGTCCAAATAGCAACAATAGTTAATTTGTATATAGGTCGTGCTAAATCCGCAAAGAAGATAGTAGCTAGCATGACCCATAAACACATTAACTCCTCGAATTGTTTCTGGCGGTGGCAATTCCACAATAACTTTGAGTCAAGTAAACTACGCACTTTGTTAGTAGAATCCAGATTTGTCTGATCAATTATTCTACAATTTATTTTTGAGTTGCTATTGCGCTACTGCTTTATCAACAGAGCTGCTTATTATCAGACTTATTCTCAGTTACTCAGAGACAACTTAGAGTGCGCGATTTCTATTCGCTATTATTTTGCGCTCAATGGCATCTGATTTTGTTTTTCTGAATCAATACTATTTTCTTATTGCGTTCAGTATATGTCAAAATGCATGCATCTCTGTATTGCTTTTGTGGCTGATAGAAATTGTCTGAGAATTCAATACTCTATGTTTGGCTACGTAATCACTTAGTATCTAGCAATTTCAAAGTTAGTTGCTAAAGATTGAACGTGATTTTCATCACTACTGCTTTGTTCAATTTTTGATAGGCGTACTCATGCATTAAAAGCAGGACGTTTCCGCATTACATTATCTATCCTATTTCCGACAAGGGGTATACGACAAACTGATTTAAGTATCTTCCCGCGAGTATTATGATTAACCATCTCTAACGCTGCCAATGTATTCGATTTTACACCTAGACGCTAGTGAATCCTCTGAGGTGGCCATGTTTGCTTTTGAATGCCTTTGAGAACCATCTTAATCTGTATGCAAGTCTATGTATAGCATTACAATTTCATACGCATGATAGATATATTATTGTCATCATCTATAACTTCTGTAAAACCCATTACCAAAGCTTTTGTAGCAGTATACTATAGTATATCTCTTGCATGGCTTGGAGAAGAAAGATAGATAGCAGTGTTCATACCTTCTTTTGCAGAATGTTGGAATCCAATGATATGATACTAATATTCATGTTACGTTGTTGCTACACTGTGAAAGACATAGATGATAGCAAGTATCACTACACGTTTCATGAGTGTTCAATATGATAATAGAGATCATACATTAGAGAATCATCATATAGCTCATCGATGGACTGTAAATAAAAAAAATGGTTTAATATCTCATCGCTGGACAGTAGCGATGCATCTCTACACAATGGTTTTTACATAAAACTATCCTTTGATATGCAAGATAGTATGTCGGAACAATAGCGATGAGTTGCCTTTCAGATATACATATCAATAGTATGGGTGTTCGAAGAAACATAAATATAGCATGTGTGTTTCATGATAGCATGTACTCAGAGAGTACTATCTCTTCTGGCCAACGATAGTATGCATAAACATATGTGGGCAGATTCAATATAACCATTATGAGCAGCGATGGTTTCTGGCCAACAATGGCTTTATTATACATCTGGCCAACGATTTCATGCCTAAACACATAAAAATAGATGTGGTATAACTAGATTTGAGAAGCGACTGATAGAGGCAATCGATAGTGCTTCATGCACATTCATATCCAAAGCAAATAATCAAAAATGCGATGTACTAGGCCGCACTACAGATATGCAGTATGTTTGCTGACAATCATTCTGACAGCAAGAATAGATAAGTATAGAATGCGCTTACCATTGGAACAATAGAACGTTCTCGAATCATGGGAGGGAGGGTGCTAAAACTCCAAACCTATCTTGCCAAGAGGAGGAGGAGAGGGAAAGAGAGCGTGGGAGGAGAAGAAAAAGTGTGCCACCTTCTTTATAGGTGAGACCACCTGTGGAGGAAGGAACCGGTTGTAGCCATAGGATGAAATACATGCGATCTTGACCATTGAAGTTGCAATAAATGCAAGTGGAGGTTTAAATTTTCCCACCAGAATTTTTTGAGGGTAATATACCTTGAAAAGCTTATGATTCCAAGTAGAAAAAATAAAGTGAAGTACCATCCACGAGAGAGAGAGAGAGAGAGAGAGAGAGAGAGAGAGAGAGAGAGAGAGAGAGAGAGAGAGAGAGAGAGAGAGAGAGAGAGAGAGAGAGAGAGAGAGAGAGAGAGAGAGAGAGAGAGAGCCCACCAAACCTCCTGCAGTTAGCAAGGTTCCTCAGGGGGCAATAAACACCTCTGAGAGAGGGTGCTAACTGCCCACCATAAACCCATTGATGTCATTGGGCAAAGAATAGTATAATCTTGGAAAAAATTCTTTTTCAAAATATTATTAACGAGCAAGCATAGTCTACTTCTCATGGAACCATTCTTTCGGAAAGAATCAATCAGAGTTTTTACTTCCTTGATAAAAGTTTCTTGCTTATTACAGTAGTACATGGCTAAAATAACCTGTGAGATGATTACTTCATAAGAGTTATACACAAGTCTATTAAAAGCCAAGTGAATGTATTATAAGAAGGAAAATGGTAGTCCCCTTCATTTTTCATATTTGGCAAGATGGGTAGAACCAATAAAAGGATTGAAAGTAGTGGCGATATTCAAAAAAATTATGTTATAACCTACAATACTATCATGGTCAATATCAAGAAAATCTAGAGGACATATCCAAAAAGGGTTATCCACTGAAGTATATCAAGAAAAAAAAATCAATGTTAGGATTATTGATAAAGCGTATGTCATCAACGTATTTGGATAAATGTTTAAATTCGGTCATAACAGTAGTTGAGACCAAGTCTGGCAAGCCTTTTGATATACTGCATCTCGAAAAAGGATAACTACCAATTGCACCATGTTGGTGAGCATCAAAAGCCCGTAGGTATGCCACTTATCTATCGCCAAGTTTTATCAACCAATCTTACAATACGATTATCACAAGAAATGTATTCCACAGGCATAGTAAATCCTTTTAAATAGAGTTCCACGTATCGCCTAGCTTTTTAGACCATGAATATTTAAAACTTTGTGACTCTTGAACCCACTACTACTTAAGTTGGGTGTTACTAGCATATTTGAGAGTTGAGGTGATCATTCTATTCATAATAGTTTTAAGTCCCTCTGGACTGTCAAAAGTGATATACTTTCATAGCATTTAGACATGTCGGTCGTCCACATAGAAGTGATATTCATAGGAATATTTAGATAGGATGAATCACACTGCTAGAACAATGTAGTCTCCACATTTAGTAAGCTCTTATATGTGTTTGCCTTAAGGCTGCTCCCTCCATTAGGAAAGGACACAACATTCCAAGAGTCCCCATTAGGAAAATAGCGAGTCTGGAAAAACAACAATTGTAAGCATTCATTATTCATCTAAATCATTTTTTATGGGCCTTATATGTACAAAGTAGGTAAGGTAGTGTCTCACAACAGAAGAATTTTTTAGGTAAAATAGCAGTGATCTTGTTTATAGCATATTGTAATGAGTTTTCAACATAATTGTTTGAATATCAAAAAATGAGTTTGGGCTAGTTAGTTTTGTATGGCTAATGTTCTAACAAAGTAAGTGCACATAACACATGGATTACGTTGCACCTTCTTGTGTGTTTGGTTAAAAATTTCTTTATTCGCAATTCTCATTTTAGTATTCGATACAATATTACCATGAAGCCATTTATGACCTTTCAGGAAGTTAAGGGCATCATTTTTACAAAAAATAGCATGTTCCTTAACAGTATCCATATCTAAGTTTTGAGAAGCGGGTATGATAGTTTAAACTAGCCATCATGAAGTTCGAAAGCAACGTCATTAATATTAGACTGTTGTAATGTAAGATGATTCAGTCCTTTTTCCAAAGATTTACTTAGAACGACACTTTTAATCATAACGCAATTAGTAGTGATAACATGACCGAATTTATCAGATAAGAAACCATTAAAGTGTTTAATACTATGGCAATAGCGAGATTTCATATTATGTATTTCAAAATCATAAAAAACATCATAAGGGAAGTACTAGTCATGCTTGACAATGGGAAGATAAGACCAGCCAAATATAATATCATAAAAAAAATCATCAATGGCACGAAAGAGTCTAAGTAAAATGTGAGCATAAAACTGCTTCACATGGATAGTTTCAAAAACATGATTACGATAAAGGTGTAGAAAAACTTTTCCCATGTTGGTGTTAGTATTGAGTCATAGTCGACCAATCACGTTGGTGATAACTTTCTTTCTTTCTGCAACCCCATCCTCTTGCATAACAATCAATCTCTATAAAATTTTAATTTCTTTACAGGTAAGTCGCTCTTTGCATTATTGCCTTGTCCTTCCTTTCCCTTGTAGCCAGTAAACTTTCTTTTCCTTCCAGCACCAAACCCAAAAATGATTGAGTTAGGATTGTTAAGATTGAATGTGCCTTTGTCTAAAATCTGAAAATGTTTAATTTCCTAACGTGTCTCTTTGAGAATGTGAGCTACTCTCGTATCCATCCTCCTCTTCTTATATGGGGGCCTCAAACATGGGGGCCTCAAACCCTCAATACGACTTTGCAAGATCGTAGGAATACCATCATTTACAGTTGTATTTTCTTCTCCTATCATTTCCATAGCATTTAGAGCTTGGATGATTGGTTTGAGTTCTTCCAAAACCTCAAAATTGCATATGGGTTCGTCATATGGTAAAATATCTTCTCCTCAAACACAAGTCATTTTCTTGCATTAAGTTGGATCACATACGGAACATCTCCTATAGACTTGAAATGTCAAAGGATGCATAAGTCATGAATCCCATTCTCTTTAGGTCCTCAAAGGGACATCCCATTTGGAACATATTTACACCCTTAAGAAATGGCATACGATGATTCTTATATAAAGTAAATGTCTCATTGTTGTCAGACATGGCGTCAAGTTGATGAGCGAATCAATCTGGACACAAATATGCCTCAACCTAGATCTTCTTCCTCTTTGCAATCAACTTCAAGAGCTGAAAAGGCATCCGCTATGAAATTGAAATAAGATGTACATGATCCTAATGATGTGGATAGATACATTGAATGTGAGAAGTTTTTTATGTGTGATTAACAAAAATAATTGAGATTTAATTTTATCTTCAGTTTTATGTCTACCCCTCAGCCTAAGACTGGATCTTGATGAAGGCTTACAAAATAGATTAGCTTGATCTAGGTCTCTCAAACTCCTCCACTTCATTTTGGACCTAAAATTAATAGGGCCTAACCCTGAAGTCAACAATCCCTTGACCTATGATGAGTCACCAATCTTATGACACTAACTTGTCTAGATTTCCTACAAAGTAGGGGCGTGATTCTCCCCAACAAATGACAAACATGTGTTGAAGGTGACATGTGCCAGGAGACCCTAATATACATTTTCAATCTTAGTGGAGGTCAAGGTTGACTGGCCATACCAAATTAGCCATGAGTGACCAAAACTCGTCAAGTTAAAATTTGCATTTTCAACAACACAACTCGTGTTGAGGCACCAATGTCTAGAAACACATAGATATTAATGTATTTGCAAAGCTCACTTGTAAAGGTCTTATAAATTAGCATGGCAAGAGAGCTTGAAACCCTTTGGTCTAACATGAATCTTGACTTTTGGAGCTTGCAATTGTACTCAAAGATGTTCATAGAGCAATCTTAAGGTTCTATAAGGGCTATATGGTGTGCGGGCCTCGCGTGTGCCCAACCAAATCCGAATAGTTGTGTAAAGGAATGCTATAGGATGCAAAGTTTGGTGCATGAAAAATCTAGAAACATTGAATTTAATCCACTCTACACCATTGATTGCAATGATGCTTAACTTAGAGCCATAGGATTCAAGCTTGTTGGCCCTCAAGTTCTTTGTTATAGCTTTGAGAGAGTGGATCTTTTTAGTCAATTTGTCCATGTTTCTTATGGTAGAAATACTGGTTCATTCTAATTCAAGGTTGTAACAATAGTTTGGACTGGGGGAGCTTAGATGCTCGCAATCAATAGGTACTAAAGTTTAAGTTAGGGGCAAAAGTACCTCACTTAGGCATAAGTAATAACGAGTTGTGAGGATCAAGCTAATCAATTGAAAGAACTAGCTCTTTGTTGTTGAAAGAAGAGTTTTGGACATTTAGTTGGGAGGAGGCCAGTGGTGCAAAAATTGGCTCAATTGAGATGATCTTTCCTTTGATAGGGATTGGAGGGGTGCAAGGAGCCAAGAGGGGCTTACAAGTGGTAGAGCATTTAGTTTTTAAGTGCCAAGGTTTTGTATTGGAAACAAGCATTAACAACCATATAATTTTGATTTTGTTGGAGTTGACCTGATGATGTTTAAGCAACTGGGAAGATTTTTGTAAGCTTTCAAATCATGCAAGCTTTTACGTGAATATCTACTAGATGGGCATTCCAATGTCTATGTTTTTTTGCTTGTTCCAAAATAAATACTCGTTATTCAATTGCGGCAACTCAAAAGATCAAGCAAGTGCATATTTAATTTAATTGTCAATTGTTGGTTGCCTTTTCCTCTCACCAGCCTTTTTTTGTTCATTACTTATTCTTCAAGAAACATTTCCTTCCGACTATGTATTTGTATGTGTAACCTATGATGTGCACACATAATAACCACACTAACACCAAATTCCAAATATATCCAACTAGACATATACAATGTGCCTTTTTTAGTTGTTTTCTCGTACGTGAAGCATAAACATGCACTAGAGCATTAAATGAAAGGGAAAAAAAAATGGTACCAAGAACCTATTCATCAATTTGAATCTTAAATTATCAACTCAAATTTTACCTAATTGGCAAGTGGAAACCACATTTGGGGACCATTGATATCCACTATAATATTTAGTTCTGATTGGTTATATTTTCATCCCTATGAGAATTCAGAGCCCTCTTGAATGGACTTTGAAATTAAAATGCACTCTTGATGGAATCTTCTAACCTCTCTCAAGGTGTAACTTTTGGGCAAGATTTTTGTGATAGCTTCACAAAATGTGATTAAAGGCACCTTGTTGAAACTACTAGCGAGTCCTTTTGTTGAGCCACAGTAACATGACAACGAGACGAGAGGATGAACCATACTTATGATAATATGCCTCCAAATGAACCAGTTTGAAATTGAAAGGCAACCCCTTATTTTAGAAACAAGGTCTTCTTCTGATAAAATAGATGCCCCCTTCACATAAGTTCTCAGCTGTGTTTTGAAATGGACATCCAAGAAAGAAGACAATATAAGCACTCCACAAATGAGCTTGAAAATAGAGAGATGGAAAACAAGTTGCAAAATAGAAAATGAAAACCTTCAAAAGCAGGTTTCACAAATGAACTTGAAAATAGGGAGACAAAAAAAAGTTGCAGAATTAGAAACAATAAACACAAAATATCATCAATATTTTACCCTTACTGCTATGTACTCCTCCAATATGCACTATGAAGTTGACACATGGAGTGCAGATATACCCGGTCCAGCCATTCAATATGTATCTTCCAAACAAACAAAAAAAAAATACATTTCATTTCTATAACACGAAAGAAGTATCTTCTGCTCACATGTAGGAATTGTGTCCACGTTCTGTGCGGAATGAACTTATACTGTACAGCTGATAACTATGATGGCATATATATGTGGAAAATAATTAATCTGAAGTTTCACAAATACAGACGGCCATCTTAAAAATTAGGTGACTCTCTGCAGGAATGCCCAAAAAGGTACAATCAGACATGTAGCATACAGCAGCAGATTAAAATAAAATTGACAAACATGACTGACAGCATACAGCTTTGGTCCTGAAATAGGAACTAAAAACAGCAACAAACTAGTGCCACTAATAAAAATCTGGCAAATATTGGAAAATATCTAACCTTGAACGATTTAATTGGGATTTGCTGCTTGTTTGGGGCTTCAGATAACTTAGGCAATTCCACATTTACCAACTTACAAGAACAATATTGCACATGCAACTAGATCTGCCAAATCATTTGTCAAGTACTTCACAGCAAATTTAGGAACTCATGAAAGCAGGATATAGTGATCAAAAAGTGGTTCCTTGAGCCTCAGAATTCGTCATTACAACTCAACAAGTGATTTCAATAAAAAGTATTTACATCCTATTCTAGTCAATATCCAGCACTATATTCCTCATTGACATAGGTTTGTAATAACAAGGTAGTGAATAAACAAACCTAAACAGTAGTTTACGTTATAAATTACATTCTAAAGTATGCTGCACTTCATTTGCAGAATGAGTCATTATACAAGAGAATCTGAGACCATTATTACTTGTCCAGACAAACAAAAGATGACTGGAGATACAAAACCTCTAACCTGCAAATTGGAAAAAAAAATTGATCTGACGAGATAAAAGAAAAATGAAAATGAAAAGTGTGAATCTGGAAGAATTGGAAAGACCCGGATCCACCTGAGACGTAGCAATATAATCAAACTTATTGTGACCATTAGAACTTTCTCAATCAAATGATTTCTACTCAAATCAGGAGAACAGGATGTAACATATGATGACAAAATTTTCTTCTCGAAGGGAGCTAATGAGATCTTAGTTTTAACTGTTGGTTTCCATAAAAGCGAATGTCACTTTTTCTGATCCCAAAACACCATGCTAGGATGCACCGGCTTGACAAATGTCGCACAATATCAGCAAACAATGCATAACCATTTCTACGAGTCTGAAGGGCTTCTCCTGTTGGTGCTGCTAAGCACAGACAAAAGCTTTAAAAGATCTGTTGCAGAGAGTTCTTGCTCAGTACCTGCCCTTGATTGACCATCGAAAACCCTTTGTGTATTTTGGTATTCATAAGCGGCTGTCTTTGAAGTTGTTGACTGCTTTAAAACAGTTTCAAAGTCCGACTGCCTCAAAGCCCTTGGTAACTGCAAACGACATGTGCAACTTTAGCTGAAAGAAGTAAACATCACAGGAAAAGGGATTCACGTGCAAAAATCCTTTAGTAAACTTAACGTCAAGCCTGACATCTTTAAGTGATGATTCACACATTTTATTTCGATAAAAACTTGCCGAGTGTGTACTGATTCTCCCTACATGACAAGTACAAACTAAGCACCAAAAAAACCTAGCTGAATGCTACAGTTCAGACATATTCGTAGGAAAGTGCAATTAACCTTCAAAGTGAGCCATAATAAAAACCATATTTGATGAAGTTTTTAATCTCAAAACCAAAGTGCAATCTAAGCATATACAAATTCCAAGAGATCATTTTGATTGAACAAACCTGCACAGGTACAATTTCCCCAGATCTTTCATGCTCCAACAAATCCCTTATCGGTAAATAAGCTGCTTCCTTACAGAGCTCTGTGAGGTCAGACCCACTGTACCCATCACATAAACTTGCCACATAGTCCACATCAACGTCCTCTTCTACATTCTCCTCTTTCAAAATGACCCGCAAAATACTTGCTCGTTGTGAGGCATCTGGCATCCCAACCTCAAATGCCCGTGGAAGCCGCCTCAAAATGGCTTCGTCAAGCTCCCCGGGTCGGTTAGTTGCAGCTAAAACCATCACTCTAGCATTTTCTGCACCTCAGTCATGACAACAGTAGGATCAGTACTGAGTATGCAAGGAACTAATCATGCCTACCATTTTGAGCAGTGGCTAAGGCAAAAGTCAATAAAAACATTTGATGAACTTCAAGATGGTTTTGGATAAAAATAAGAAATGAAAAACATTTCCCACCTGGTAGGCACTCTATGTACTTGACCATAATCACACTCGATAAAAAGGGAGATGAGAACAGACACATTTTGTAAAGACAACATCATACAGGAAACTGAAAAAGTTTCTCACTTGGTAAAAGCATTCCATGTACTTGGCCATAATATCATCACACTCAACTTCGAGCGGGATCCTCTTCATACACGTGTCAAGTATCATGGTATGTTGCAATGTGCATCCCAAAATAACTTAGGTTTGATTTACTTTTCAAACATTGATCAGGCATAGAGAAAGCTCAAAAATGTCTTTTATCAAAAACTATTATTAAAAGCGTTCTTTAGACCCTCTATGAAGAAACCAAAAATTCAACAAACATTTCAGGAAACCATGCACTGTTCATTAAAAAAAAAATCTTCTCGACCTTCCAAGAATCAGATGCAACATTTTCAACTACAAATAAACTGTAATGCAGCTAGATAGAAATTGAAAGCCTAACTCCACATAGTTTTTCTCTTCCCAGATCATTCGGCCAATGAAGCATAAGGTCTACACTTATCTTGATAGACTGTTAATCTACGGATATTTAAGATAGTTTTTCTATCTAGCTGTGAATGCAGCTAGATAGAAATTGAAAGCCTAACTCCACATAGTTTTTCTCTTCCCAGATCATTCGGCCAATGAAGCATAAGGTCTACACTTATCTTGATAAACTGTTAATCTACGGATATTTAAGATCGTGATAAGAAGATCAGAGTAAAGAGGTAAGATATTGAAAAAAAATAGGACAGGAAATTAGTCACTTACGGTCAGTTGTAAAACCATCCCAAAGAGCCATAAACTCTGTTTTCATATTCGTCACAGCTTCATGCTCTGTAACTCGCCGCTGACCAAGAAAGCTGTCAACCTCATCAATAAAGATAATGGCCGGCTGAAGTTTGTCTGCTAAAGTAAACAGTGCAGTTACTGCATAACAACGAACATGATAATAAGTGTTGAGTACATATAAAGCTTGAAAAATTGGATCACTCTTAAAAGATTGGATCACACATACTTCCAAAATAACTGCTAGCAATGGCCAAAATATGGCCCCAAGACGGTGTGCATCATTATCGAAGATACTATGACAAGAGAGAGGAACGTTGTGTAGTTTCATAAAAACCAAGTTTCTGGCACATTATTGAATGTCTAGTGACCTCAAGCCATAGAACTTTTTAAATGGTTACGCCAGACGATTGGTAATAAACTGACACCAGGCTAGGGGATTCTTTCAGAGGGAAGGCTCCAACGTACTTCAAAAAAAACAGGCCAAAAAATAGATAATGGCTGTTAAAAAGCGGGTATGTATGTCACCTGCAGTGGTCAAATCGAGGTGAAGCATGATTTGAACCCCCATCTCTCAATGTTGAAGTTGACAAAGAAGTTGGGTAAGGAGCTATTTGTGCATCTATCTGTAGTTAACGGTCAAAAGATAGCTAAAGTGCATAATATGAAGATCACAATATCCTAATGTTCCAAGACGAGTTAGGCTTCTCTAGAATGTATTGCTTGATTGTCAGCAAATGAGATTTCAAAAATGATATGGTGTTCAGTTCTTAGCCTGGTATAATGGATGTAGGTTTCACCAATTCTATGAAATACATGTTCACTCCTCCAACGTATTCCAACAAAACAAGCGGGAAAAGAGAAAATGGCTGTTAAAGAAAGCAGGTATGTATGTCTCGTGTATACAAATAAAAGAGCAGCAACCAAAGAAAGTAGGAAGGGTGCACTCTTCCATGCAGGACCTACTTCATTGTAGAATCTGGTAGAACTTGAAACCATTGTTGACATTGTTTCAAAAATTAACTTGACATGCAAAAAGGAGATCTCTAGTATCAAGTAATACATAGAGCATGCTCATAAGTTCCATAACTATCAAGATTTGAATATTGGAGGTTCATGTCCACCATAACAGATTCAGATAGCATAATGTAGATTTTTTCGACTGTTCGTAAAGTTGCTTTTATTACTTCCCTTTGATCAAAGGTAGGTAGATATTTTATCATCTTCAGGAATTCTTGTGCTACTTTCTATGTTTCCAAGGATAAAATGCTTTAGCTGGTGCATAGTTCCTGTCCTTTGAGTTGTGTCATACCAGTGTAGTTCTATTCTTTTATGCAATCCTTATGACTCTATTCATTCCTGCACCACTTCGACATTCACTGAGACTTGAGGTAATCGATTCTGGCATTGCTAGTTTATAAACTTTTTCCAGAACACTGTCCACATGTCTTGACCACAAACTTCAATTGCAAACCAAGGTTGGGCCCAGTCCGCCATCATTTATTGGATATCCAGTTAATGCAAATATTCACCACTCCAATTATTCACCTGGATCGTGCTTCCCCATATGTTTAGTTGTCAACAACAGCAGTAATCAAATATAATAGAAGTGTGAGGATCTATCTGTTGAGGCTTAAAGGACTGACAACACATCATGAGATGTTTACATAAATAAGGCAGCATACAAGATCACATTTTGCATTATCAGCATTGACAGCGCACATGCAGGAAGCTTCGAGCAGTGATCCCATATGCTCTCTTGAAGCAAAGTTTATGCAATCTGTTTATACGAGTCCAGAAACACAAAACAGGGACTACAGAATTTGTGCAAGTGTCGTGCCCTGCATAGGAGAACATCAACAAAACCATACAACTCAAATGGTGGCCCATTTTCTTTTTCTGAAAATTATTGTTCACCTACATCAGAGCCAACCTAAAAGTACCAATCCCTTTAGCTGCTTAGGTAGTCCACCAACCTTGTTGATGATAGTTTACCAAGTCTTCATGGTTGTAATATAAAGGAAAGAAAGATAGTACAAGCGTTTCTACTGCAGTTCCCCAAGGTTTCCTTGCTAAAACATGTCTGATTCATAGCCGACAAGTGAGCATCTCCGATAAATAGACAGTCGTGAGCTTTCAATGTTGTAAGCTATGAATGCAAGAAAAAGTCGAACAGATTCCAGCAGATTGATCCTTTAAGTGAGGGGAGAAGCTACTCCTTGCAATTGATGCTCTTGATCAACAAAAAGTCAAGCGCGTATCCTCTTCCAGGAAAAGTGTAGACAAAACATTCTGCAGATTATTTCAAGTCTATATCAAGTACTATGAATTCCAGATATCAGATGTAAAACAATCCTGAAAACAGAGCACATATCAAGTAAGCCAACATATCATGAGACCACTACACAACTTTCAAAAACCTTACATGTATTTTGCAAAAATGCTCGCTAAAAGAACATGCCCAGACAGTGATAGAAACATACTAGATGGAGACCAATCAGATGGCCTCAAAAAACTTCAATGCATATGTTGGAAGGCTAAAGTATCATCACGATTGCTAATGTATGGCAGCTGAAAAAAGTTCCTTAAAATTTCACATAGCGATCTGAATGATCCTTTTTAACAAAATTTTGAAGCTGAGATTTGTGATTTCTAGCAAAGAATGTCCACAACAAATTGAATGAGCAAGTTAGAAAGGTCGAATCTTTTATCGAATAGAACTTGTCAATATTAGTAAAATCAATCATATAGTGGTAAGAGTTCATGCTCAAACATCTTTTTGTAGTGATTTCCATGCGTTTTATGAGGAACGAACTGCAAGCCATAACCATTGGAGCAACCTCAATGTAAAATTTTAGGAGTTTTTAACAATTTAAAAACGTGGCAAAAGTAAGATTTCATCAGCTTGTAACAATAAACAAACAGGAAATTTTCATCAGCTTATAACAATAAACAAATGGGAAACTTTCATCCACCTGATTCATCTTCCTAGTTTCCCCAGTTATTAACATGTGGATGACAAAAAGGTACACGAATTCGACTATAATCCATAGTTAGAGGAATGATGTGCTATGAGCACTGCTCCTACATTGTAGAGCTATAGGCCAGATCATCTTTAATCAGATTATCGACAGAATCATACAAAGCATATCTATGTCACTGTTTCTAAGTGAATAGTAGATTAATGCGTCATAAGTGAACTAGAAGTGCATGAAAGCTGTTATCAAAAACTACAGAACTAGAAAAAAAAATGAACCCTAAACATCTCCACCTTTGCAACATACATACCAAGCTTTTGAGCGTCCCCAAACCATTTGCTCATAAGAGTGGCGATTCGAACATTAATGAAAACGGCTTGCGACTCCTTTGCAATGGCCTTAGCCAGTAATGTCTTGCCTGTTCCAGGAGGTCCGTACAACAATACTCCCTTCTGAGGACCTAGAAGTTTCCCATGTGCAAAGAGCTCTGGGCGCCGCAATGGTAGAATGACTAGATCATGTAGAGACTGCTTTACTTTCTCCAAACCTCCAATGGAGTCGAAAGTAACATCAATATCCTCTGGATTTATGACATCACAAGCTATGATGTCCTGCACATGATCAATTCAAAAAAATTGGTTTCATCAAAAGCTTGATGTATTACATTTCTCTCAAAGAAGCTGAGGCAGTGCCACACAAATCAAACAATGGATCACAGCCCAATGATTTTGACAAACTCTGCTGCTTTCATTGAGCACAGGAAGCAAAATTCAATCTCTGAAGAATCAGAACTTTTATGGCTGAATGATGCCTGTAGCATGAAACCCTGACACAAGCGATGCAAAAGTTCTTTTGAAACAGACCTATGGTTGCACATGAATGCATTTCTACAAGAACATGAGAAGACTTAAGACACTTAGAAGGACAAATCCTCATGCATGTTTCAAGAGAGGGAGATACAAAACTAAGGCTATGATATGCCAGAGGGACTGCAAAAGCATCAGATCTTCATTGTAGGAATTATTGAATCCTTGAGAATTTCCAAGCTTATTTGTAGAGCAAAAGTTAGGTCTGTGAATGTTTTTGTGGTTTCATACTTTACAACTTATAAGCTGCCGTGCTCATGTTACTATTCTCTCTTAGAGGATAACCAAGTTACAGGATTCTCGGTTATGAAAGTGTTGTGTACAGATCAGGAGTCATCTGTAGAGATATGCTATGTAGTGAATCTTTGTGGGATCATTAAACCATTTGTACAAACTTTCAATCCTGTGGATCTACAAAGTATTCCATGAACTAAGTTATTTGCATGCATAATCTAGTTGTTGGTACATAGGCATATTGATGAGAATTGTGTTTGAGACAATTTCTCGCTAGGTTATAGCAATTTCTCATTGAGGATTGCTTATTGACCTAGGGTTGATTTAGAATCAGATTAAACGTGGTGTTTTGGTACCACATCGAGACTTTGAAATATTTTCTAAATCCGATACAGCTAACCGAGTCATGAGTGCTACTTCTGAGTTAGTTGTTGTAAGTCAACAAGAAAAATCTTACTTATGGATATTATTGTTGAAATGTATTGCTTATAAGTCACAACATTTATGAGTCGTTTTGGATTCATTTACAGATGGATGTGCATAGAATACACGAGAACTTTTGGGCCTTATCTTTTCCCGTTTGGAATAGATGGATTGCTATCCCGGAAGACTCAGGAGTGTCGGATAGTTGTTGTTTGCCAAAACTTAGAACTTCACGTAATGAGGTTCCGATAAATCTTAAGTTATTCTAGATAAGAACTTAAGAGGAAAATCTAGACATATTCTAGATTGGGACCCTAACTTTGGAATGACAATTTGTGCCATGTCTAAAGTAAGGGCATTTTTTAGATTACAATCCTTATATTGGCACCGTGTGTCAGTTGGAAAAGTCTGGAACTTTCCAAATGAAAAGGACTTTGAGGTACAACTCATGTGTCTTCTAAGAATTGTGATGCACTCTTATGATAGGGTATGGTCTTGGGAATATGGAGAGTTGAGATTGGTGAATCATAACTCAGATTCTAGGAAATACCTAATCAGTAGGAGAGGATAGTATTCATACCCCAGATGAATAAACAGGTTGGTAGAATTTTGGTACGACTGATCACCTTACCAAATCGACTATGTTTTGTGAAAGATTCAACTAGTTTCATCACATTTTGCAATATTTCCATATTTGGCATATTGAGGCCAAAACTTGTTTTAGACTTAGAGGTTGACTTTTCAAAGTTCATTAGTCTAAATTTCATTTGAATAAACACTTTTTGAAAGTGTGGGAAAGATAGAATGCGAGTTTGAGTAGATTCAATTTGGATAAGTTGGGTACATTGAATCTAGACCCAAAATTGGTAGGGTTAGCATTTTGGTGGAAAAGCCAAGTGGCCAAATAGGGTTTGGACCTGCTATAAAAGGATGTAACTCGTGGAAAGAGTCATCTTCTCTCTTCTCTATCTCATTTCATGCTTATACATGGTTCTCTTGGGTTCTACTATCCATTGGTGCACTATCTTGGTGATTGCTTGCAATTCTATGTGTAGAATGATCTATATTTGCTATTTTTGGATCCACACGTGTGAAATACAGTAGCTTGCTGGTTTTGTACGGACAGCAACAGTACATAATCATTTCATTCAAGTTTGATCAGATTCTATTAGTGTTTGCATCTCAAATTGTGTGTAGATGCTGATTTTTCTACATTGGTGAAATTGGTAGTGTATTTCTCTTTCTAACCAAAGATCATTCAAGTAGATTGGATCTTAAGGATCTGAAATCTTTCACATGGTATCAGAGCTTGTGTTTCAGGTTATGAAGGAGGAAATCAGATCTATCAATGATTTGGTGAAGATATCAAGTCTAGAGCATGCTAGAGAGGATTCTACACCAAAATCGGATTTTTTGCTTTTGTAGATTGGATCTTTTGTAGATCAAAACACTAAATAGGTCAATATACTTGTTCAATTCCGTTTTTTGAACTCACATGCTGGATTTGGCCGATTTTTGGATCATTGGTTCAGCCTAAGTGGTGGCTTATAGATTGCATATCAAATTTTCAGCATTTGCATGTAGATTTGGAATAGTCAATTTTTTGTGATTTTGTCAAAACCCTAATTTTGATTGGATCTCTAGATAGTGAGGTTGTTGGACTTCATTTGAGTGTGTTTCAATCTTAGGAAGTGGCAAAAGTCATTAGATTGAGGATAGATCATAGGTTGATCAAGATTCCATGACTCTATGTGTTGATTTGCTTGGATAAGTGCTAAAAGAGAATTTGTGAGATAGTTTCAAATCTTGGTGATTTCTTTTGAAAGCATTTGTTGTTGTTCAAAGGAGTGCTTTGTGCATTGAAACAGGTTGAAAGAGAAGATCAGGTCATTGCTACATGGCAACCTCAATTGGAGTCATGTTGGAAGCCAATGATAGGCTTACCTCAAGTAACTATTCATTATGGAAAGTGAGGATGGAGTCACTTCTTGAGATGAATGATGTTTTGAATATTGTTGTAGGTTTGGAAAAGAGACCAGCAACACAACAAGATCAATTGAGGTATGACAAGAGGGCCAAGAAGGCTCTACACATGATAAAGATGAATGTTACCAATGAACTTCTCAAGGAAGTTGGTAAGTGCACATCATCTTTGGAAGCTTGGAATTCATTGAAGAAGCTTTATGAATCCAAGTCTACTTCTAGAGTGTTGACTCTAAGAAGGCAAATCTTTTCTTGTTTGCAAAAGAATGAAGAAAGTCCAAGTACTTTTGTTTTGAGAATGAAAGCATTGAATGATGAGTTAGCTTGCATAGATGAAAGCATTAAGGAAGGAGAGCTTATTCAAGTGATTCTTAATGGCTTGTTGTATGCTCATGCTAACACTGTTCAAAGTATCGCTATTCAAAAGACTTTGCCAAGATTGATGGATCTTCAAGAGATCTTAATCAATGAGGAATATAGGCTTCAAGCAAGAGGTGGATCTACATCGACACTTCAAGAGGATGCTATGTTCACAAAGGGCAAATTCAAGGGCAAAACCAAAAGCAAGTGGTCTAAAGGGCAAGATCAAGTGGATGCTTCTTCAAGTGGCAAAAAGAAGGATAGATCAAAGCTCAAGTGCTTATATTGTGGCATCAAAGGACACTTTGCAAGTGAGTGCTACAAGAAGAAGAGAGATCAAGGAGACAAGCAAGGTAATCTTACTCTTGATGAGGATGGTTTGGATGTGCTAGATGCAAATGATGATGCTTTTGTGATGTCTTTATGTATGCTTGCTAATGATGGAGATCTAGATCCTTGGTGGATTGATAGTGGAGCAAGTTCACACATGACCTTTCACAAAGAGTACTTCATTTCTTTGTTGGCATATGGAGATGACAAGAGGGTGATTTACACGGCCAATGATGGTGAGTGTGCAATCAAAGGGATTGGCACAATTCCTATTTCTCTCTCTACAAATAGGAATGTTCATTTGAAGGATGTCTTGTTTATTCCATCTATTACCAAGAATTTGCTTAGTGTGAGTCAAATGCTAAGTAAGGGCCTCAAGGTGGAGTTTGATGGAGATGCTTGTTTGATCAAAAGGAAGGATGTCTTGATTGGAAAAGGTAAAAGGCAAGGGAAGTTGTTCAAACTTGATGCTTGTGTTATTGCTAACCAAGTTGGATGTGTTGCAAGGGAGCCAATTTCTATTCAAGAGGTTTGGCACAAAAGGATGGGACACCTCAACTTCAAGTCATTGGAGGTAATGGCAAGGAAGAAGGTTGTGATTGGTCTTCCAAGTTCCTTAAGTAATGACAAGCATGTTTGTGAGTCTTGTGCTTTGTCTAAGTCACATAGACTACCTTATACTAGATCTATTTCTAGATCTACAAAGCCTTTTCAACTTGTACATTCGGATATTCATGGATTTACTACAATTAGCAATAGTGGAGCTAAGATGTATGTAACATTCATTGATGATTTTAGTAGATTTTGTTGGATCTATCTACTAAAGAGCAAGGATGAAGTGTATGATGTCTTTGTCAAGTTCAAGAATGCAAGGGAGAACCAATTCTCCACAAAAATCAAGTGCTTGAGAGGTGACAATGGTGGTGAGTACATATCTAACAAGTTCAAGGCCTTTTGTGATAAGCATGGGATCAAGAGGGAGTATACAACATCAAGAACCCCACAACAAAATGGAGTGGCTGAAAGGAAGAATAGAACTTTATGTGAAAGTGCTAAAGCTATGAGGTTAAGTGCTAATCTTGACAAACCATTTTGGGATCAAGCTTTGTTGTGTGCCAATTTCTTGTGCAATAGGTGGCCGAGTGCTATTTTGGATGGAAGGACACCTTTTGAGATGCTATTCAAGAGGAGGCCGAGTGTCAACTTTCTAAGAACCTTTGGATGCACATGCTATGTCAACATTACTCTTGATGATAGGACCAAGGAGGATCCATCTTCAAGAAGAGGTATTTTTGTTGGATATAGTGAGGTGAGTAAAACCTACAAGGTTTACATTCCTCCTACTAACAAAGTGATTGCTGGTAGAGATGTCATTTTTTATGAGGGAAACATTCCAAAGGTGTCTTCAAGCATGATTGATGGTAAAGTAGATGGTTCTAACATTCTTGATGTTGATGAGAAGGATCCTACTTTGGATGGTGGTGATGATGGACCTTCATCAAGTCAAAAGCCAAGGAGAACATCAAGAGAAAGACAAGCATCTTCAAGGCTCACATATGATCAAAAGGGTAAGCAAGTAGTTTCTGGAAATTATGTTGCTTTCCTAACCTCTTTGGATGAGCCTACAAGTGTAGATCAAGCTAGAAAAGCACCTGTTCAGATCTGCCTGTCTCAGAAGTCACCTGTTCAAATACTGCTTCCCTCAAATGTACCTACTCCAGATGTGACCTGCATTAAAAAACTAGCAAACAACCAGAAAAATTCTGATTCTAATCTGTCGACAGCCAGTAACTTTCCGTCAATCTTCTCCTAGAACATTCCTGTTGTTTTCCTAACAATGTTAACTCCACATGCAGCTTCAGCGGCCTACATGACCACCCATAGCCTACATGAGCATGTCTCACCACAAGGCTCTCAAAGCCTAGCTTGCTTGTAAGTTCTCCTCAATAATCTATGTGCAAAAAGCAATGCCCTGTATTGCCATTAGGCTTTGTAAGACCTACTAAAGGCGACATGAACCTCATGAGAGTACTCGGATAAGTGAGGCACCTTCATCATGAACCTTGTGAGAGTACTCGAATAACTGAGGCATCCATGAAGGTGGTATCATCCTCATGCTTGTGGTCCAAAATAGGGAAACTCATCCTCCTCGAATGAGTCACCTTCTCCCACATAGCTCCACCTCAACTAACATTGCTACAGAGTCAAGATTGAAGGCATCCCTCAGCCCTCAGTCGCCACTTTTAGAGCACTATGGAAGCTCCTCCACTTCCCCTATGGTAGCACTGTGTGCAGCCTAAGTGACAAAGCCTTGCACCCTATTGCTAAGAAATGTAAATCATTCTAGAGTTCCATGATGGGTCTGGCAGAAGGGGTCCGGTCCAAAGTAAATTTTTAATTCTTTACAGGGAGCTGTAGCTCCAGATTTCCAGCAGCAACAAATCAGGTTCTTAGTAACCTACATACCAAGACGTTCTACAAATTGGAAGCCATGACCCAAAAGTTTTCATGTGCAAGCACTCACCATCAAATTTTTGTCTTGTAAGTCCTCATCTTGCGGCTGAGCAGAGTTGAACTCAGACCTCAAGAAGAGGAAAGGCCACATGCCATTATTCGAGGACCACTCATTATTAAGTTGAAAAGAGGAGCTTTAGGGATTCTAATTTTCTTCCCATGCAAATGGAGCCAGGTTACCAGGCGGAACTCAGCTCTAAAAAATGTTGACGTTATCACCAGGAGGTTGTGGAGCACAACCTCCTTGTGCAGATGTCAGCACCAGGAAGGTTTGAGCAAGGCATAACTTTCATGTAACCCATCCAAAACAGAAAACACAAAAATATATTCCAAACTACTACTGTGCCATAGAACTGGTTAACTTATGCTCGTTATGCCCAGAGAACCTTGCTCGCCCTAATGGGAATTCAAATCTTTCCTTGTAATGAAGCCAGGTTACCAGGCAGAACATGGCTTCATGTAAACCATCCTAAATTAAAAAAACAGAGAACACCCAAACTACTACTATGCCGCAGAATTGGTCGAGTTTTGCCCGTTTTGCACAGAAAACCCCAATCATGTACCGAGAGTTAGGATTTTTTTCCATGTGGATGGACTCACGTTACCAGACTGGCTCCACATAATGTTGAATTCATCACCAGGATGTTGTGGAAATAAAGTCCATGTGTTGATGTCAGCAGCATAACCTTCATATAATCCATCCCAAAACCAAAAACCAAAAAAGTCCAAACTAATACTATGCCGTAAATTTAGCTTCCCGTCTGCCCGGAGACCCTGGCTCGCCCTACCGGGCTTCCAAAGTTACCGGAACCTGTTCCAGTTTGCAGAATTGTCCAAATTAGTAATAAAGTGATACAAGCAGTTACTCAACTGCTTAATTTTATGAGCTTGCCCTATGTGATCAACACAAACAACAAGCTGGATGACTGCATCAGAAATTCCTTGCGAAACCGAATTTTTCTTTCCTTGTAGCCTGATAATCTACTGTTTGATTGAAAAACACATGTCAGCTCTCAAGACAAATAAATTATTTCCAAAAGCCCTACATTTATGAGCCGAAGGCATGATCCTCTACCTCATAAATGTTTGTGTGCGCAATGGGGCGGCCCAGACGCTTGGCGATTTCCTTCTTTCGCTCCGCCGCTTTCTTGGCCTGCCCCCGATTAGGATCCAGATGCCTGATGCCCACAAACAGAACCATGCAGCTCAAAGCAGCGCTCACCGCATAAAGAAAGAGCTCCTGCCCTATGGATGCCGCTCTGCTACTTCCCATATCCGGGAAGAAGAGGAGGAAGCAGTGGGATGTAAGGAGTGAGTGCGCATGAACTATTGCTGCTGCTCGCGGATTAAAATTCACAGAAAGACGAGAAGAAAAGAAGCGCACGAAACATCGTTGATCGCAGGCAAGCGCTATGACGCCATCGCTTCCAAAACAAAAGAAAGCATCTCTCTCAAAGCTATATAATTGCCCTAATTTTATTTATTTTTTTGCTTCAGCAAGAAATTTCAATCAAACCCCAACTTCTCTACACAAAAGACACAATGCTTTCTTTTTTGTAAGATGTTGATTGGTGGAGCTGGGGGCTTTCTAGAAGTCCCTAGACTACGAGTGCTGGAGGGTTTGGTTATGGATTCTAAATTCACACATAAGCTTTGAATTTGCCCCACAAGCAAATCTTGAAACAAGATCTTGATTGCTTATTCACTCTCCAGGTCAGTGGTGGCTTTGGACTAGGGTAAGTGTGAAATGTCGGCCCTTGTCTCTTGCTACCCAAGCAATAGATTCTAAATTGATACACTATAAGAACACTTGAAACAAGATCTATACAGCTTATGAACTCCAAGACCCAGCGGATTAAGACTGAGGTAAGTGTGAATGTCGGCCCTTGAATTTGTCCTATAAGCAATTCTTGAAACAAGATCTGGATTGCATATGAATTGGACATCACAACCGCCAGCAGTGTATAACCACCCTAAATTGACACGAGATGTTTGAACTTGCCTCATAAGCAAATCTTAAAAACGAGATCATAAGATATTTTTGAAGTTACTATGTTGAAGTAGTCATGATTATCCAGGTTAATGCAAGTACTATAAACCTTGGAGGAAAATTCGGATTCATGATATGAAAATTTAAAGATGTAAATAGGGGTAAAGTAGCAAGAATGTCACCCACAACAAAGAAAAATGATTTGTCAATGGTTATAAACCAACTTAGCTAGTTGTTGAATGGTAGACACGTAGATTTTGCAAAAGCCATAATCAAAAGAATGAAATGAATTATATGTATAGATAAACATGCATTGCGTGTGAACTACGCAAGTAGATGCAAGAGGTCGGACAAGAGAAGTTGTGGTTAGGATTTTTGAGGCTTGAGATTAAGGTTTATGAGGTTCCAAAATATTGAACAAGAAATCATATTTTGTGCTATAATTCATGATGTAATTTCTCAAACTTCTAAAGATGAATGAAGGTGTTATTTCTAAAATGAACTCAGAATGAGCCAATTATTGCCATAACATATGGTTTGCTCTAAGTCATAATGTAATTACTCAAATACCCTCAAGAGAACTAGGGTTAAGATATCCAGATTGACCAACAACAATCAAATAATGCTTACAATTATAATATTATGGCTCATAAATCCCAAAGACAAATTAAAATTAGGGCTTTAAGAAGGAGCAAAATGAGTAAAACCATGTATGGGAGGGAAACGTCAAAAAAAAGGAGAGAGAATTTGGGTATAATAGACAAAATATGTATTTTAGATGTCATCACTTTGTTTCGCTTTTTCCATGGACCCTAGAGTCATGCAATCAATAACTGTTTATTGGGACGATTACCCAATGAGAATCTATACGTGGACTCTCCATTTGTCCCATAGGCAAATATGCACAAAATGGACATAGCAACAAATTATGAGGTGGGCCACATTCCTAATTAGGACGACAATTTTCCCAATGGATATTTCTAAGAAGATTTTGACTTGATATCACACTTGAGCATTGTTCTATCCTACAAGTATATAATGAAATTTAAAAAAATTCTTCATATATTGTTTAAATAACACTAGGTGAATAGTAAAACTAAGAAAATTTGTGATATCTATATTATAAGTAGTTGGGACATACTTTTTCCTTTAATTCGTAATGTAACTTCTCAAAACCCTACAGATAAAATGAACCAAATAATGAATTTTATTAGGATAAGGATTTTAAAATGAGCAAATAATGAACCAATTAATCTCACGGCATACTATTTGCTATAATTCATTGTATAATAGCTCACAATCGCAAAGGTAAATTGGGGTTTCATACTTTATTGGTGCTACAATATGTCATGTGCAATATTAGCTTTAAAACATCTAATCCATTCTTGAACATCAAATTAGCATTAAAGAAGAAGAAATCAAACCAATATTCAAGAAATCAAGAAACAAGATAAAAGTAGCAAACCTTCACCAAAATAGGCAGACACATAGAATCCAAATTAGAAAAAAGAAGGAGAAGCATGTCTCCTCATGATGGGACATATAGCTTGAGTTGCGACCTGACTATGAATGGAACGTTGTCTATGATCTCTGTGGACTGTGGATATGTGTATAATCGTCCATCTTTGTACCAAACTTCATTGTAAGTACAACGAAGGTTTGGGAAATTGTACATCCATGCAACTGCCTTCACATAACAACAACATGTCCCAAAACTAAGGAGAACGATAATTATGATTCTCAAAATTCATGTGGATGTAATCATTTCGTAACAAAAAAAGGAGGTAAGTGAGCACTTTGAGCTACTTTCTTGTTCCCTTTTTGTCTACAATAGAACAAGCTTAAAAGGATCATATGAGAGAGTACAAGATTTCACATAGAACCCTTTTATTTTATAGCATAACAAGTTAAAACAAAGATGTATAAGTCTTACAGTACAAGGTACCTAGGATACTCAGCTTTTACTTGCCACCATCCCACAATACAAAACCGCATGAGTTAGTACAGTGGGGAAGACAGGTGGTCATAGTTGAGCATCAGTTGTTATTCATGTCAGAAACAAGATTTGCTACTTTATCAGCATAAATTCAGTTGCATAAAATATGTCCAACCTTGCCAACCATAACTTACTTACTAGCAATACGTTCTCCCATATGTACAAAACCGTATCAAGGCAGAAGCCATACTGATCAGTCTTAGGGCATAAGCAACGTATGAAATGTAAAGAGTAATATTAAACATATGTATGAAGCTATCATTTTTTTCATACATACAAAAAGGTACGGTCCAAGTATAGCGTTAGTAGGTGTCAGGGTAGCTCCGTGCCATACTGACCCATCGAACTCTATGAAGCCTTGCTAGAGTCCGAACATTATGAGGTTTGGGAAATCCATGTCAATCAAGCTTCCAAGAACCAAAACCTATTCTCAAGTCTAGCATACTAATTGCTACCAAATCTTGTTTACCTAGCAGTTCTACATCTTGTGATTGCATCGTTTCACGTTTAAAACGTCATAGATCTTTAGTTGACATTCATTATAATGTTTAGTGGAAGGCACCATACAATCCAAACAATAAACCTTAAAACATTTCTTTTGCATCGGGAGAGTAATATCATCTCTTATAATTTTGTGTTCCATTAGTAGCCTTTTCTATTGTAAAGGACCCTAAATACACATTTCTATAAGAAAACTCTAAATTCCACATATGATGTTCAATACAAAGTTTTGTATCGCTTTGTACCCGTATGCGTGGTGAAGACATCTCCTGAGAACTATCCATTCTCCAACAAGTAGGCAGCACACTTTCCTTACATACTAATGATTCAATACAAAAATTCAACATGAAGATCAAGTGCTTAAAGCTGGCAAATGAAGACCTATCAACAAAGTTCAAAAAGGTTTGTGTGGCACATGGGATCAAGAGGGAGCTTTCAAACTCAAATGTTCTACATGGAGTGGAAGAGAGGAAGATAAATCTTTTGAAAGAGCTAAATCCATGACGGTGAATGCAAATCTTTCTAAGTCACTTCGGGGTGAAGCTTTGATGTGTGCTAACTTTTTTTGCAATAGGTACTCAAATGAAGACTTGGATGGTAAGAGTTCATTTGAGGTTCTTTTTGGTAAAAGCCAAGGCTGGAGCATATCAAGATCTTTGGTAGTACTTGTTATGTCAACTCGTCTTTTGGATTCATGAAGGGAATCTTTGTTGGCTATAGTGAAGTAAGAAAAGCTTATAGAGTTTACATTACTAAGTTAAACAACGTTCACATTTCTAAGGATGTTGTCTTTGAAGAGGAGAATGTGGATAAGCTTGATGTTGTTGATGTTGATCAGTCTAAGTTCATTTTTGGTGGTGATGAAGATGGTTTTTGAATGGTGATGGTGGAGATGTCTCTCCAAGTCAAGTTCTAAGAAGGTCCTCAAGGCAAAGGCAAAAGCCATCTAGGCTTACATATTATGAATAAGGTATGCAAGTTGAAGGTACAGACTTTGCTTTACTCACATGTTTTGGTTTATCTTCTCGTATAAATGATGCTATATAAGTGGATGTTGTTTTTTGTAGATTGAAAGAAACTAATGGATATGGAAAATGTGATACTTTGGTAAAGTCATAAAGATGAATAAAGAAATATATGTGACTTTACTTAATTGAATTCAAGAGAGAGTTTCTGTATTGTGAGATTGGAGAAGTGAATAGAGCAACGAAGGTTATCCTTTCTGAATTTTGTGCCCCACACTGCTGAGTGTGAGTGATTTCGAATCTACTAGCGATCTCGTATGCATTACATAAATCATTTTTTGGTCAGACAAGACAGTGGTTCATTACAATCATTTGTTGTGTTTCCGTAAAGTTGATCTAAAAAACTGTCTTTAAACTAACTTGCCCGTCTGCGCAAATACTTTGTGTTTGACATCCGAGTAAAGTATCACTTAGTACAATTTTCCACAGTCACTGATAGAGAAGTATGTATGCATGTGAATCGTCAATCCTTGCCTGAGGAGTATTCGTGTTGGTCACGAAGATAATTGTTTCTAACATATTCGCGAACTATTTGAGTTCTTTAGCTGTGATTCCTGCTAACAACTTAATCAGTCAGAGTGTAATTCATTCGAGCTACTCTGATAACATTTCATTTGCAGAACGCTTTTCATTCGGTTCGATAGAGGAAGATTGTTGTTTGGAATTCCTTTATCAACACATCATAATTTTGACAAGAGGACCGGTTCTTTCAACTTGAACAGCCCTAGTTTAGTCATGTCAAGAAGTGGTAATCAAAAAAGGAAGTACATACCTAACAAGGGCAAGTTTGGACAAAGTAGCACTGCACGGGAGGATTTACCAATAGAAAAGCTCAACTTTAATAGAGAATAACTCTTGTGCAGGATGAAGAGATAGAAGAAAGAAAAATACTAGTGGTCAATGTAGCAAAACAAGTGCAATTGGTTACGAAAGAAAATAAAGAGAAAGTTTTTTGCCATCTACACTATTGTAACCAAGTTTTTTAGAGCATCAATGTCAAATAGTTTTATGCCAAAATTCTTTTACATGTTTTCAGTCTTATTGATGACTTCTTTGAAAATATTGTCTTTGGTTGGACGTATTGTTCTAATATGAAAAATGAATGGTATAAACCTTATGAGGTTTTTTGTGACTTCAATACTGAAATATTACACCTTGCTATTGTTTTACCAGCAAACGATTAAAAAACTTTGTATCTAAAATTTTTGGACATGTGGTTTTGATAAATTGTAAAATTATAAGTAATAATGCCTTAAGGAAAGATCTTAGCAAATGACTGAACCATATTGTAATGCAAAAATCTAACATCAACGAAGTTGCCTCGAAATTATTTGATGGATGGTTCAAACTAGCCAAACTATTACCTTCCTACCAAGATGTGAATGAAGAGACTATTCATGAACATGCCAGAGACTATGTAAAAAGATAGCAACTAGCTACTTAAGGAACACTAAATGGAGACATGGTAGACATTTATTTAACTCACAAATGAAGGATGTTAGTAATGAAAGAGGTTGGCTTACTCCACATCTTTATATTAATGAAGTTGATAAAGCACAACATAACCCTTATTTTATGTGTATACACCTTGTTAGAAATGTAGCACTTGAAAGGTTGTCAGACCCACTTTGCTCCATTTCCTGAAACGTATGAAAATATGGTGGAAAAATCGATTGAATCTCTAAAACAACTTGTTTTACAGTCTTACCTAAAAATCTTCTTGGGAATGAAATTTTACCCCATTATGTTATGCTCATTCAAAGCTCATAGTAACGCTTTCCAATAGATTACCAATGCACATGATTGTTATTTCTCTAAGGTGGCCACATTTCTTACAAAAGCTCTTGGTATGCTGACTCCTCTCCTCATAGAGGGAGCAAGCCTTAACACAACCTCGTATTAGAGTATCCTAAATGTGGATACTAACCTATTTTGGCAATGTGAATCCTCTACGAAATTCTATCTCAATACACTTGATAGTATTACCTCTATGTGCTCAACAATATTGCCAAATGTTATAAAAACATCCTACTTAATGGTCCAGATGGGCTAATAACGATTATGCGTAAACTTATTTGTTATGCATTCAAACATTCTAAGAAAAATGCTATTGCATACAAATGGAAATCTCAAGGAAAGACTAAGGCTTTCCCGACTAGTGCCCGAAATTGAAATAAACTAACTAAGATAACAAGCAATAAAATCCTTGCTAAGGCTTACCCAACTAGCAAGGCACACCCAAAAGGGAGATAGAAATAATAGATTGCGGCTAACTATATAATCAACAAATAAACACATGCCACAATACACACCAATAAGGAGGAGGCAAGAGGAGGCCCGAGCACTTTCCCTAAAGTTATGCACCTTCCCAAAGGGAATACAAATGAAATAGAATGACAGCCTCAAAAATAAAGAGTAAGATAGCTTAATCTCAAAAGTGTTGTGTACATGGCAAATACCTCTCCTTTTATAACGAGGAGGGTCTTCCATAAGTATTCACTAACTTATGGGATTATTTTAAAACTAGCCATTCTAGAACTTCTAACTTAGGACTTAGAACTTTACAAGTTTCTAACTTTGAAATTTAAGATAACTTAAGACAAATATTTCTAAGCTTAAGTTTCTTAAGTCTAAGTTCTAATCCTAAGTTTAAGTTATTTTACTATTTTAAGCTTCTACCCATGGACTTACAAAACACATGCCACAGTTTATTGGCAAATACTCGTACGTGGGCTTGCAAGACACATGCCACGGAGTTTTATTTCTTTTTTTTTATATTTTCTCTGTGTTTGCACAGTTGCTAAGACTTCTATATGCCAATCAAGAGAAGAAACCCCTGGCCAATAGAGCGACCATGCGTTGAAGTTGTCAACTGGTCAGTGATCCTAGGGAATTCTGAAGGCTCGACTTGTAGGGAGATCCACAAGTTCCTAGGTGTTGTGCTTTTTTATGGATGTCATCTCATCTACCATCACCTTTTACCAAACTTTGCTCTCTCTCAATTCTTCAAATATAGCAAGTTCGTGAAAATTCTTAGTTTCTATTATGAGAGCATAATTTACCTAGAACTTTTTTGTAGGTCTTTGCTCTCTCGTGGATCTTTTAATTTTTTTTTTCTTGGCTTGTAGATGGTACTTCTTGTACACCATGAAAAAACTCACTTTTGTGTTCAGCCTTGAGATCTTGCACAAAAAAACTCATCAGATTGATTGAAAGAGCCAATTGAGAATTGCCTATAAATGATTGCATCTCTCTCTCTCTCTCTCTCTCTCTCTCTCTCTCTCTCTCTCTCTCTCTCTCTCTCTCTCTCTCTCCCCCACTTCAAGGCAGGGAAGAGTATCACCAAGGAAGAGAGCAACAACAAGCCCATGTTTCCCTAGCAGCAAGACAATCTTCCCACGCACCACGCAATTCCAATGTCCACGTTTTCCAAGGACCACACCGCTCCATGCACCATGCAGATCCACGCAACTCCAACATCCATGTTTCCCACGCAACTCCAATGTCCATGTTTCCCTGGCATCGAAGCAATGACAATGGCAATGAAGCAAAGGATGGCAATGGCAGTGTTAACCTGGCAACGAAGCAAAGGCAATGGCAATCTCAATGGTAGCAAGTCAATAGCAACGATGGCAACGAAATTTTCATAGATTTCTAGCTACATCGAGATTTCCAGCTATGTCCTCCTTTCACGTCACCTTAAATGCATGTCACATCCTCCTTTCACGTCACCTTCAATTCAATGATGACCGTCCCAGCATGTTGTAAACTGGCACATGCCAATTTTTGCTAATCCTAGGGCTACATGGCCCAATGAAAATGCTAGACTCGTCTTTTATCTAGCACTGCCAACATTCTCTCTCTCTCTCTCTCTCTCTCTCTCTCTCTCTCTCTCTCTCTCTCTCTCAACTTACATTATTGCTATTTTTCCTATAAAACCTAAAAAAACCCCTAAAAGAACCCTAGAAGATTAAAAAACAGCGCCTCTCTCTTTCTCCTGTGCACCCCTCTCCTTCTCTCTCTTGCCATTTTATACCTTTCTCTCTTTCTAGAAACTTCTCTTTCTATGAAATTCTAAAGTCACATGTTCTCTTTCTCTATAACTTTCTAAAGCAACATGTCATTTTCAAGCATTTCAAATGCCCTTCAAATAAACTTGAGGGCAAACGTGGCCCAATCAAAAGGCAAGAAACTCGTTTTCTCCATCACTACTCTCTCTCTCTCTCTCTCTCTCTCTCTATTATGTCCATGGCCAGTAAGTAGGATTCAGTATACTCCTAGTCTTGGATACACGATGGTACTCTAGTAAATCAAGCTGTTAGTTATGCCACGTCATATCGGATGTGACCCAAAAGTAAATAATATCCTTGTGAGGCCTAGAACACACTAAATGGAGTTTAGACAAGGTATGAGATAGTGTATGCATGTGTAGAGTTATCAATAGCAATCCTATGAATAAGTGGTCCATGCTTAGGACTCTATTCTAAGTGAATCTATGTATAAGGAACTTAGGGCTATGCATGGCTATGTGTCCAGGTTGCTTTTGGCTCTATATATTGAGGCAAAACTCGCCCTACTCCTCATTGTGATCATTGATTCATTGCCAAGGTTTCACTCTACATTCATGCTTCTTATTCCTTGGCTTGAGGGTGAAGCTTCTAGAGCTGATTGGTTGCTTCTACTTGGTTGGGTGGTTGCTCCACAGTGTGTTTTCCATTGTGTGTTATCTTGTAAACAGGATCTTAGGGAGCTTTCGTAAGTAGCATGAAATACAATTTTTGCGTAAACCTCTTGGCTTGAGGTACTCAAACTTGTGCATGCATCCAATCCATTAGAGTAACAAATTTACACAATATTTAAATATCATTTAAATATGGTCATAACTATTTCATCTTGATGAATACTTTACGTATTTAATCATTAAAAAATTCAATGGGAATGGAAGAAGGGATAGCCTTCATTTCTTGGGCATTAAGCCCATAAAAATATAACTCAACACACATTATCAAAGATAATGCATGTTGTGAGAAAATTAGATTAATCATGTCACATGGCACAATCCTAGAACAGAGCTTCAGCCTACGATGTGTATGATGCATGACTTCATGCGCATTAGCTTTAATATGTGAGGCATACACACACCTATGGGCCATGACTTCACGCCACATGGCGCAAACTTAGAGTATGATTTTGAATATGTGGGGCCCACCCACAAATACGCACGATCCATGACTCCATGCCACTTGGCACAAAATGGCCTAGAGCTCTAATATGTGGGGCCCCCAAACATCTATGGTCCACGACTTCATGCCACATGGGACAAACCTAGTATAATGTGGCTCAACGCATTCCGTGCCATAATTAAGAGTTCAGTCAATAATCGTAGGGTGTGAAAGAGTTGTATAACACTTATTTTACCACCACTTTATCTTCCTCACCATTTGATTGCTTGGGCCCCTCCACTGGTAGCACAATGAAAGTACATTGATATGTACAATATATTTTCAAGATTATGTCACTAATTCCATCATAAGGATTTCATTATTCCATCCATGAGGTCTCCATATTTTCAAATTCCATTCATGAAGGCTTTGTATTTTCAAGATTTCATCCATGAGGTCATCTTATTTTGATGGTTAAAAATTACAACCAATCATATTTGTAGAAAAATATGAGGTCGTATTATTATGCCATATGTAGTGGTGGTCCGAAACTCAGTGTGGACTGTTGATTCATGTAAATTTGAACTAACACATTAGGACAAATACAAGAGGTCTTTGTAGGGACCAATTAGTGTTAAAGGTGGATTGCTGGCCCATTAGTAGTTAGCAGATTGGTTATTGTTTTTAACCAATGTGCTGCCCCATTACACTTTTGTTCTCTAGGTCTGTTGGACACAATTTTGATGATAATTCACACAATGATCTGGGCTGAGGGGTATTGATTGTATATAATGCTAGTAAGATAGGAGGAAGGGAATCCTAGAGATCCATGCAATGTGGATTTTTGGTTTTTTCGGTGATGGTGGAAGGTGAATCCACCATGAGAGAGAGAGAGAGAGAGAGAGAGAGAGAGAGAGAGCGAGCGAGCGAGCGAGCGCGCAATAAACTCAATTAGAATGATGGTTCAATCCTGGGTGTGAAAGGTGTTAGTAAGAAAAGGGGGAGTCAATCCTGAAACTCCGGCTATTAACAAAGATGGATGGAACCCAGGAAGGAGAGAGAGAGAGAGAGAGAGAGGGAGGGAGGGAGGGAGGGAGGGAGGGAGAGGGGGGGTCTTGCATGGTGGTAGGCTAGAGACATATTTGAGCGAGCTTGAAGGGTTTAGATACCATATCAGCCCAGTTATCTTCTTGCAAACAGTATGCTTTTTAGTTAGTGCTAACTGAAATGACTAAATGAACACGGTTAACTAGCTGGAAGTGGGGCAGCAGTTTTTGTTAGCTCGTCTCAGTTAGCACCGATTGAGACTCACTAACGGCAAGTTGTGCACATGTTGACATTTGTATTTTACCTATGGTCCATGCAGCACATCATGCAATCTTGTCTGCCCAGTTCCAATAGCAATATCTCGCGAGAAACAATTTGTAAAAATCAGAATAGTACTTGTATGTCATGGTATTCTTGCTGTTACAAATCTATGATTTGAGGAGATATCATACCATAATAGTCCTTAAAAACCATTCGAGTTGCTGAATTCGCCTTCATTTTTAGACGCTATCACTAAAATTGATTACAAATATGATACACAACCCAAACAATTCTACACAAACACGCAAGTATACTTGTAACAGACACAGCCTCAGAGTATTAAGCCCATACTTCATGGCTGTACACTAGGCTATTTCTACTGTTGTCACTAGCACCTACATATAGATACGTCACTTACAAATCAACAGCCCATAGAAATAGAAAAGAGTCAATTCCAACCTTCCAGCACATCACCAAATACCAAGGACAGATCTACTCTTGAAAAAGGTTAGTGCCATGGGTGGTCAAGTACTAAACCGTGACTCTACTTTCTAACCAGGATTCGATGCAATTTTCAAAGGCCTGGATTAAAGAGACAAACATGTAGGTACATTGCCGGGCATCTGAGTAAAGAAACAGGAGAGCTACTGTAAATGCTTAAAATGCTTGCAAATTTGTTAAGAATGAAACAAATGACAACAAGAAGTACAAATTCCCACATTTGAGATGTGGAATGTCAGTTTGAATGGCTGCTTAGGGACAAGAATTCAAATGGCAGCTCTACTTTCTTGACGAGATTTAATTGCAGATTCAAAAAAGACATGCACCCAAAGGTGAGCACGTCAGTAGACTGGTCACTGCCCTGTACCTATAATTGGAAACAAAAGGAACACTTTATATCTTGTACACTAAAAACTGCTTGCAAATTTGTAATGGTTATAATCTCAACGTGTGTACACATATCCTTGGGCAATCTGTGGAATGCCAACATTATTGGTTACACTTGAAGGGAAAAACCTAAGACTAGTTGAGCTCTCACTTTACAAATGAAGGATACACAAAGAGCACAACTGATCAAAATCTGAACCTTCAGCACTCCAGCCCATTCTGATAAACATCATTCACAGGAGTCCAATCAGCTCACTGGTACTACTGAGGAAAAAACTATCCATCAAATCTTCTTCTGCTGACACGAGTCCAAGTAAATAGTGTGCTGATTGTACCCAAGTGATCTAACAAAGAATCTCTCTCTGTCATCCGAGTCCAGAAAAGTTTGTAAGGGCTCTTAGCTTCGCAGATCTTCGGATCCTCTAGAACCACAGATTTTAAGCTTATCCTTTACAGCATCAGCTTCAGTCAAGTATTCTGTGAATCTATACACATTCTGCTTCACATCAGCAGGCACTTTCCCCTCACTGTAGCAAATAGAGCAAAGACTGAAATTGGCTCTCACTTCTTTAAAGCGTGGACCAACGATAGTGTAGGAACATGCACTACAAATCTGACCACTGTGACGAATTCTATCCACTTTCTCCAGCTTCACAATTGTGATCATGAGTCCAAAAGCCCAATCAGGGTCATCAAACATCTCAAGGAACTCAGAGTAAGAGATGTGCGCCTGCTCATCGTCATCATGCACCTCCCAAAGCTCACTGGTTCCCTGAAATGGCATATAAATTAATCTCAGAAGTTTTATGTATATTTTAGCATCTGCTCTTGGTATTTCTGCCCCCATGCCCTTTGATGCCCGCCACACAAGGATGTCAAATACAGCCCTTTTTCTTTTATCAGGAGTGCCTGCACAGAGAGGGGCAATAATAGCCAAAAACATGCCAATATCCACCCTGCCTGTTGTTGTCCTGTCAAGCACATTCAGGATCTTCTCGTTGATGGCTTTCACAGAGGCCTGAAATACTTCTGCACCCAAGAAAGGAAGCATTCGCTGCAAGATCTTCTCCAGATCTGCCTTTCGCATTAGTTTCCCCACATTAGACTCCCCAGATGCTAGTGGCAGCTGCCCAGCTAAAATTTCTGTGGTCAAGACCATCACATTGCAGCGATTCAGCTTAGTTTGTTGCTGAAAGGCACGAAAGTCAAGAGCAGATGATATCCATTGGCGTGGTGTGGTCTTGGCATTTGTCCTTCGAAATGCAGATGGAGGTATGATTGCTGTTATGGTCCCACCTTTTCCTATTGAGCCACTATCTCTACTGGGGTTCTCTTGGGATTTCCTCATCACAGTGCTTAATCCCTTTGGCCTTTTCTGCATGTGTTTCAGGTGAATAATGGCATCATAAAGTTCAACCCTGTTTGTCATTTTAAACGCCTCTTTGAAAGCCTTTCTTGCCTCTTCCACATCTCCAACACCAAGAAGAGCTACGCCTCTGTTAAGCTGTGCTTGCCAGTGTAATGGTTTGATTGATAGCACTTTAGAGTACAATTCTGCAGCTCTTTCATATCTTCCTGCATCCCTCATTAAGCCTCCTAAGTTATATAAAGCATCCATGTGATCAGGTTTAAGATCTATTGCCCTTTGAAACTCAGCTATGGCCCTCTCATCATTACCAAAGGCATGCAACACCGATCCCAAATCACAATGGGCATCAGCATAATCAGGCTTCAAGAAAATTGCCTCAAGCAAAGCTTTTTCGGCTGCCAGATACTCACCAACGCCGAACAGAGCACTACCCAGTAGCTTCAATGCGCGATAATTCCCCGGGTTCAGAATTGCTGCCTCCCTGTAATGTTCACAAGCACTAAGTAGCATTCCCTCCCCCTCTTTGGCAATGCCCAGATTGACATGAATCTGAGGCAAGAGGGTAGACCAGTGGGAGCTGCTTGATTGTGCAGCTTCCAATGAAAGCTCATACGCTGCTCTTGCTTCAGAAAACCTGCCCAAAGAATAGAATGTGATCCCTAATTGAAAATGTGCTCTAACATCTGTGGGCTTTAGCTCAGTACCTCTTTGGAAGCTAAACAGGGCATCTTCATAGAATCTATGGTCTGTGAGAGTCCTTCCCATTGCCATGTGAGCATCAAAAGCTTCTTCCGTTGTCCTAGAAGCATCTGCCTTTTGCCGAAGCTCAACAAGTGACTTGAGGAAGGATGGATATTCAGCACCCAGCTCTTCTGATCCTCTTCTCGTCACATCATCTCGAAGCTCACCGGACATCTCCATGGCTATGGATCTAACCCCCTTTTTCTTTTCCTCTCTTGCCTTCTTCCTTTCCTGGATCTTAGCCTCGGCGCGGCGAAGAAGGATGTCTAGATCTTCAATTAACCTCCAGGTCTCCTCGTATTTGATGCCATTACCGGGCGATGTCGCCCAGGCTCCTAAATTCTGCCTTCGCCTCGCTGCTCCAATCTCAGCTCTCTCATCCGCAATAGACACAGCAGCGCCTGCATTTCTGAATGTTCCAGTCAGCTGCCCCCCCTCGCCATTCCCACCAGCTTCCAGCTCTCCCTCTCTGCCCGATATTTCTTCTTCCTCACTGTCCTCCAGATCTAAACCCAAAGCATCAAAATCCCTATCCACATCGCCAGCACCATCATCATATGTCCTTAGCAGCCCATCAAAGCTCAATCCTTTCTCTCCTTCAATAAAATCTGCATAAGTTTTGAAGACTTCATCCAGAATGGCTCTGATCTGCTCGTCACTGAACTTCACTCTAGGGTTTACGGCTATAACCAGGGCTGCCATCTCCTCTCTATTGAGGCAGCGATCGCCATTGACATCAAACCTTTTGAAAATTTTCTCTACTTTGTGCATTCTTGACTCCGGGCTCTGCATGTTGAAAATTTGTCAGAAGAAACACTTTGCCTGTGGGCTGAAGGAGCAGCTGTTCTGTCTGGGATTAAAAATAAAAGGAAGATGCACGCAGAAGCAAGCAGAGCAGCTGCCCAGCACGCTGATCCAATCCTGTTATGTAAATCAAAGGATGAAACCAAAAACTTGGGAAGATCAATGAAGCCTGATTTTTGGACTCGAAGAGCAGAACATGTCTCCAGAGCTTTCCACAGCAAAGACGAAAGCGAGGAAGCAAATGATATGGATCAAGTACTTCACAGACTTCAGAGGTGTGTGTCAATACTCAAAAACAAAAAGGTGAATACAACTGAATCCAGCAGAGACAGCAACAAGGACACGAGAGCTGGAAGCCACGGAGAAAGAGCTGAAGTCGCATCAGAACAGCCTGAAGCAACAAGTGCGGTAGCTTTCTGAGAGCTCAGAAACAGTTTCAATTGCAGAGAAAAGGTGGAGCTTGTGCAGCAAAAGGCTCAGGCTGAAACCCACCTGCAGGCATGCAGGCAGGCCTCAGCAGCAGTATCACTTGAAGTAAAAGTCTCCTTTCAAACTGTTTCTGTAGCCAGCCAGCCAGCTGCGGCCTTCACATGCGGACCCACTCACAGGCTCACAATTGCCTCTCCCAGCACTCTGTCCCTAGGACACCGTGAGCTCTGCAGCCTAACCGCTACACTAATCCATGAAGCAATCAACAGAAACGTGCCTCTCTTCCCCTTCTGCAGAAGCTCATGAAGACACAGAAACAGCAAAATGAATGAAGCCAATGCATGAAGAATGAATTATATGCATGCAGCTTTCCAGAACACTTACTTTTTGTTTGTGAAGGAAATGGAATGATGGATGGATCAAAAAGCAAGGGGAAGATGGATCGGAATTTCAGGAGAGGAAATAATGGTCGGGAACGATTTGAGTGAAAAGAAATAGAAAGCAGAAAGAAAGAACTCGAAGAAGAGGAGTGGTGGAGCAGTGCACTGCAGTGCAGGCAGCAGGGACGAGGAGAGAAAGCTGTCTCTCTGTGTGAAGCTGGTTTGTACAAACAACACCATTATAATATATATATATATATATATATATATATATATATATATATATATATTAAATGTGAAAGTGGAGTATATAAGAGAAGAAGAGCAAGAGTAGAGAGAGCATTAATGCATATATTACAGGTGTGGGTGCTATTGGTGTTGGAAATTTGATGGAACATTATCTCAATTGGTGCATGAATGCATGCAATGAGTTCTCTATTCAAAGTCACTTTGTCATGAATATAAAGTTATCTATATTTCAATTAGAGAGAGAGAGAATATGAAGAAATGAACGAATGATTCTTGCATTTTTCATGGGCCCATGTGCCAAGACCACCAATTACCAATTCTTTCCTTTTAGTTGTCTTCGCCCATTTTCACCACTACTCTTCGTCTTTGCTTGGGGCTACCTTATCCTTTGGTCTTGGGTCTCTCCAGGTGTGTGTGTGGTCACCATATTGATGCCCTTGCTTCCACCTCCTCTGTTGTCCTTCTGGGAGTGAGCGCATAGCTACGTATGATGTTGTCGGAGATGCAGCAACCGCTATAGCCAGAGACGGAGGATTCCATGTCCTCAGAGAGCAGTCTCATGTCATTCCTTCTACCGCGTCCCACTCTTCCCGCAGGTGTGTTGACATTGTCCTCTCCCGGAATGGGCTGCGTACTTTGGCAGATGTTGTGAACAAGCGCTTTAGTTCCAAGACGTGCAAAAATGCAAATCTTGCTGACACAAGGTCATATAGGAATTGTTTGACCATACTTAAATAATCATGGCTACAAGCCATCCATGGTTTCAAATCAAAGATTTTTGTTTAGGAATTGTCTTGACGATCAAGAACATAGTCAAGAAGAAGTAGAATTGTCACAAGGATTTAGATCCACGATATAATTCCAAAACTAAAAAAATCATTGACTTTGATTTTGTTGTAACATAGGTTATTGTAAAAGAAATCGATGACCTGCATTTTGCTCTACTTTAAAAAGGGATCCCTTTTTAAAGGAAAGCAAAATGCAGGTCATCTATCCCTTTTTAAAGTAAAGCAAAATGTAGGTCATCGATTCCAACAACATGTGTTACAACAAAATCAAAGTCAATGACTTTTTAGTTTAGGAATTATATTGTGGATCTAAATCCTTGTGACAATTCTACTTCTTCTTGACTATGTTCTTGATCATCAAGACAATTTCTAAACAAAAATCTTTGATTCAAAATCATGGAGCTTATGAATCTTGTGTCTCATGTATAGTTTCTAATTAGGCTTTGCATGCTATCACATGCAAAGGCACCAATGGCACTTCTAAATCATTGTGCTACATAGGCCTAAATTCCATTGTGCTTTAGTAGAAGGCACAAATGTTTAGTAAAATTTTGCATCTAATATGAACACATAACATTTGAGGTAACAATATATCTTATTCTTTAGTCATCAGCATGCTAATCTAGGAGTCATTGGTAGCCTTTCTCATCTTGGGAGTCCTCCAAGGACGAATCCATGTGGATAGAACGCAAGTTCAAAAATCTATTTTTGGGGTGAATATAGGATGTCATGGTGCATGTGGGTATACATACATAATATATATGAAAATGTGTGTGTGCGCGCACGCGAGAGAGAGAGAGAGAGAGAGAGAGAGAGAGAGAGAGAGAGAGAGAGAGAGAGAGAGAGAGAGAGAGAGAATATGACAATCGCCAAGTGAAGATCTTTAATAATCCTGTCATATGCAAACCAAAAGGACACCTGTGGAGCAAAACCACCCAACGAACAGGAAATGGCTAGTCAATACCCTAATCACTTCACCCCCAAGCCAAGGTGAATGAATACAAGAGAGGAGGGGATCCTTGATCATAAAATCAGAAAATTCAATGGGGCAGTGGGCAAGTTTCCATAGTATATATTCTCTCCCAAGAGGAGATAATATTCCTCTTAAGATCCCATGCAACCCAACTATAAGCTATTGACCTTCTATTCTTCTTGCATTATAGCAGTCAAACACCATGCAAGTGCTCCTATGTCCAATTATAGGTCTGGGTCCTCATAAGATTATTAATTACTTTACCGGCCAAGTCCGGAATGACGAGACATAACTAATAACCTTATACACTAGAGAAACAGGCTATCCATGTTAGGAATTATTCCGAATCCCTCATACTAGACATGGACATAACAGAGAGAGAGAGAGAGAGAGAGAGAGAGAGAGAGAGAGAGAGAGAGAGAGAGAGAGAGAGAGAGAGAGAGAGAGAGAGAGAGAGAGAGAGAGAGAGAGAGAAATTTCATGTGGTTCAAGCTAAAATACCCTTGTTGAGCTTGCCTCCCCCATAACAACCTAAGTGTCAATATTGGCACAAGCCATGTGAATGCATTATGATGAGGGCACGCTCAAGACTAGTGAGCATGGAATAGGGACATGTGGGACCTGAGAGTGTCCAAACCTAGCTTGGCATATAAATGTAGACATACAACGTAAATATCGTATAATGATGCTAGCGCTAATTAATATTGCTGCCTAAATTTTTCTAATAGAATTGGGGAATATGTTCTTTAAGACATTGCAAAGCAAAGGCTGACAGTTGAAATGCTCTATAATGGTTTGTAAATAAGTTCAGAATCATAAGTCATTGACATTTATGAATAGGCAAATAAATAAATACTATCTTTTGGAAATCATGAATATGTTGGAGTGGACATCATATTATAAAAAAAGTTTTACATTATGTGAAATAGACAACATCTTTCATAGGTCAATGTCAAAAAAGAATTCCTATTAACGTATACGTGGAGCAATGATTAATTCCAAGGTTACACCAAGCATGTACAAAGAATAGATTGTAATGTCGGATAGCTGGAAAAATGTCCAAGCTTGTCATCTTGTAAATATAAGCCCAACCTGAGAGCAATAGTTAATTAGCATAGAAGAGTCAACCTTGCTTAAAATTAGCATACGGGATGGTTAGTACAAGAATCTTTGTTTTATGTTACCGAAGTTTTGCTTCCAATATATCCATCTGCTCCACAACCATGGCATGATGAGAAAATCAATGAGTTGAAAGGTGAAATGGCTCAAGGTATGGGTAGTCTTAAAAAAATGACACCTAATTTGAGAAAAAAAATTTCAACCTTCATGCTATGTAATTCAGGAGTAATGGATAAGTGGTTGGAATTACATGAACAAGAAAAAAAATTGCCTTGACTAGAAATCGACGATGCAATAGGCATAGAGGTCAAGTTGCACCTTCACATGATGTTGAGTCATTGCCCTGAGCCATTGCCCAACCAATGCACCATAAACTGGATGATTGATACATTCCAACAAGCAAGATCAAAGGGACAATTCATATCTAACACAAAATGGAAATTTGCAAGAGGATGTGATTGGAAGGTTTGTCTATAATTCTATTTTTTTAAAGTAAACAAAATTTATTTGTACGATGATTGATTGTTTTTTAAGATTATAATCAACATGTGGCAGTATCGAAAGTATAGTGCAGTGTGGGCATATGGTTGTCATCATTGCATTGAACCAATTGATATCAAATGGTGAACTTATGATTGTGGTGTGATGGCATCTTTCCATCAAGAAAGTCGGAGTAGTGCTTGAGATCAAAGTCCAATTTTTGGAGATCTTGAGTATGTATGAACCATACAACCCATATATGAGGTGTGTTTTGGTGAAATGGATAAATATTTGTTGTTTGACATTAAATGGTTCAAATCAATTACAGAGGATCAAATACAACCGTAAAAAAAGATCGCAGTGGATTTTTTTGCTATCGAGTCAACCAAGACATTAAGGATGGACTTTTAAATACATTGCCTTGCCATTGTGATAAGGTGTGCATGAGTTTCACATTTTTTCTTTTTGTCGATCATAACCAATATTATGTTAAGCATCCATACTTTTTCATTACACCTATTTATTGTGAATTAAAATTTTATGATAACAAATCTCTAATCTTAACATTGTTAAATGTGCAGATATTTTTCAACCTGATCAACTAAACAACAATTGGTGGTATGTTGTTCAAGTTAAGCCACGCACTAGACATGTATTTGAAAATGCATATAAGATCTAAATTTGGACAACACAAATATATATGATGAAGATGTACATACATCTTCAATTTTATAAACCTTGAAAATCCCATTAATGAATCAAATGATTCCAACCCAAATGATAAAGAGGACAATAGTGATTATATGCATGAGAAAATATTGAGAGGGATCCGATTTCTATAGTAATGATGAAAATTATCTAAGCGGAGATCAGTTGTTAGATGTATTGGCTGATGAATTTGAATCTTGTGATGATGAATAAACTATGTATATGTCACAATTAATTTTGTTATAAAACAATACATTTATGGGCAATATATATTGTTTTCTAAATTCTTACATCTTTACATGATGTTACATTTCTTAAGTTTTATTTCAAACACATCTCGCTAGAAAAACTTATCAATAGATGTTTGAACTAATTAAGAGAACAATTAGAAAATGTATAACGTTGATTATTTATATATTCTAGTTACAAATCATATTCTTTGTGGTAACATCTATGAAAATAACTAATTGCAAAATGAAATAAAGATAAAAAGATCAAATCTTCAATCAGGTTGGGAGATCAGACTACCAAAACTCGCGTAATCGGCTGCCATTCACTGGGGTATCAAATCTTCATCTATCAAGGTGTTCTAGGACCACCGCTCCATATGATAGAATTTCTTTAGCTTTGTATGGTCCTTCACATGTGAATTTCAATTTTCCTTTCCTCAATTTTGTTCTATACATTAAGACAATATCTTCTTCCTTCAAATCCTTTTTATGTAATCTCAATCATGCCATACTTTATGACGAGCTTTCTCCGCTGCTAGTGCATGAATTGCCATCAATCTTGTTTCACACAGTTTGTGTAAAGTCTCATGACGGAGTTTTAAGAATTTAGCATCATCCAAACATTCCCTAGCTACTATGCATAGAGATGGAACTAAAAATTCAATCAAAATACTGCATCTTAACCATAAACCAACTGAAACGACATCTGATTTGTACCAACTTTATAGGTTGTTCTAAATGTCTATAATGTTGCGTGTAGCTTATGTTCCCAATCAGAACGGCTTGCCTCCATTGTCTTAGTCATAATACTGCAAAGAATTTTGTTTGAAGATTCTACGCATTTCTTGATTCTTGGATTGCCAAGAACGCCAAGAAAAGGGCTGTCATAGTATTTGCAAGATTTATGCCACAACCCGACCAAGACAAACTACCACAATGTTGATTCCTACATTAGTCCACAAAGAAGAAAATCTAATCCACAACTAGTTTAATCCACAACTAGAATCCACAACCACACACAATAGGGATGGAAGGGGAATGATGAAGGAGCTCAAAAATGCATCAAACTCATGAAAGCTATTCTCATTTAAGCATGGAGTAGATACATTACACAAAAGCTCTCTTCTACAAAGGGGAAGTCTCTTAAATAAGCAAGAGAGCTCCTTAGGTGGCATCCTAGTGGCATCTCCACATTACACAAATTACAAGTGGAATTACCCACCATCAAAAGGCGGCTCACTCTACTTTTGTAAGAGGGGCCTATTTGCATGTATTACATTGGCCTAGAAATACTAGTTCCTACATGGTCATTCCATCTTTCGGGATTCACCATGAGGCTTACAAAGTTTCTACTTGTCGTACTTAGCTAATACTTCTCGGCTCTCAGTCTTTGTTCATCTCGTCTTCTCAGAGACCTCTTCAGTCTAAGGTGAGAGGTGCTCTTGGGTAGCTCTGGCCGATTATCTTGGAGATTTGCCAGAATCAGCCAACAAACTTGAGCAACACCAGTCAAGGACATAGAAAATACTTAAAGTTTGTCTTTTGGATTAACTTTACCATAGACTTCGCAAGATTCAGTAAAGATTTTAAGAAATCTGACTGGATCTGATAATCCATTATACCTAGGCAACTCTGAACGAGGAGTTCTTCTAATGATAGGACGTGGAGGTACCTGAACTTTAGGGCTCAGAATTTGAATCAGCCATTTTTACGAATTACAAAAAATCTATAAAGTATACTATGTAGATGAGATTGGATCTAGATTTTTCAATTAAATCCTATTTTCTGTTTTGATTTGTAACAACCTGATCACTTGATGATAATCGGATTCTAATTTTGGGAAAAGAGATCTTGATCAAGCGATCGACGTTCTAAAAACAAAAATTTCTCATAAATAGTATCAAATCAACTAGTATTTTAAAAAAAATTTGACTGTAGCTAGATCAAATAGATCAAAACTCAGAAATTGTATTGGCAAAGGTTAACTCGCCTAGAGTCCTTTCAGTACTATTTCGAGTAAAAAATCACTTAACTGACTGTTTTCGACAAATCTAGAAAAACTAATCTTCGCCTATCTGATATTAAATAAACCTGACATAAATAAAACTATAGTATAATTGGAAAAAGTTCTTTTGGCAACCAATGAGATCTTTGCAGTTTGGCGAGGGTAAAAATAAAATCTTTGATCAATATTGATGGAACTAACCTTCACCGACTCAAAAATGATGGATTACTAAATTTGGAAATCTTAAGAAGATCGACAAAGGTTCAGACGAAGGTTGAAAGGTGATATTGTTATTTTTGCAAAAAGCAGTAGTTTTTTTTTGAGAAAAATAGCTCAGTATAAAATGTTCACCCAAGTTACTAATTACCAAAAATAACAAGATGCACTAATTGATGACACTGGTGAAGGTTCGAGCGAAGGTTCCTCTCAAAGAACTGATATTCTTGCTGAAAAATGGCTGGGAAGTAACCTTTGCCCTTCAATCTATAACTTCACTACATCAGGACAATCCTACATGCAAATGGACGAAGGTTGGTTGTAAAGGAACATAAAGTTATAAGTGTCTGATGAAGATTTTATCCCTTTTGTCACCAAAATTGCAGAAGATAAACGATTTTTGTGGTTTATTTGAATTCTTCAAATCCAAATGGATCTTAAGAATGGTGATTTGTCTGGACTTCCTTGCTCAACAATAGAAACAAATTACAAGCAAAAAATCCACACAAATCAAGCAAAATTCACCCCAAAACTGACCCTAAAATGCAATGTAACACTACTATGCCAAGACAAAGATGCCTAAATGCAAGCTAACATCCATCCATTAATAAAAAACATGCTGAAAATGAAAAATTGGCGTAGCCCTAGGCGACGCCAAAATTGTAGCGGGTATTTCCTATCCACCTTCAACCCTAGACCCTAGCTCTTGCAAAGCGTCAAACACTACGATCATATCAATCCTAATCCATCAAAGATAAAGCTTACTTCTTTTTCTCTCTCTCTCTCTCTCTCTCTCTCTCTCTCTCTCATAAAAAGTATAACAAGATTCAATCCCAACAATTAATAATTCAAATAATAAGAAAATCCAAATAAAACGTGAGAGATGGAGCAAGAAAGAAGAGCAAGGACATCCAATTTCAATTTGATAGAAGTTCCACCTCTGCTTGATTGAAATGAACATGAATATGAATTACAAAGTACCACTATACATAGTGGATTTTGGGGCTTTGGCCTCAAATCCTATTGGCTACTTTCTATTTCCCTTATTTTTGAAATTTGAAATTTGGGAGGAAACCTTTTTTATTCACTAACTTGACTATTAGGCCTTGCGACATTTAATTACCGCAAAAAGGCCTAAAGTCCTTTTATTAGTTTGTAACCAAACAAATAACAATATGTGATCATCGGGTTGGACTTACACACGCAGGGTGCCAAATCCCTCTCACCTATTAACTAGGGTTAGAGTTGCCTTGGGATCCGCAAATCCCCAACACAAGCTATCCAATACAGCCAATGAGTCATGCGTCTTTTTCATAACCAACTAAGTCAAGATGTCAAAAAAGAGCAAAGCTAAAACCAAGTCACCGACCGATATATGATGCCTAGAGTAGGTTGCCACTAAAATGCTTGAATTTGGTCCTTCAAATTGGACTTGGTGCAAAAGGTGAAGCCAAGAATGAATATTGGCATCAACGTGTTTATCTTTATTGATGAAACTAAGAAGGTGAAATCAAATAAAAAATGACTAGTTTTCGAGACCACTAACATGAGCATGACACATTCTAGTAAGAGGAGCTAAGACATGGAGCTAATCTTGGAACCCATCTCATTCAAACTTTCAATTGTCTATTTACGTGTATGCGTGCATGCTTGAAGCATTGAATTGGATGTAAATGTCCAAGTGAATCCCAAGTTCCAGCTATGTATGTATGTGTGTGAGTGTGGGGTTGTGTGTACTTGGATAATTGGATGGTACATGTATTGAGTAATGGTTATTCTAGTGAATTCAATAGATGTTGTAAATTAACAATTTACTGAAGCACCTCTTAAGGTCACTAGAAATACTATTTCCTTGAGTTAACTTAAAGCGAAACCCAACTTAGAACATTATCTTATCCAATAAATCGATATAATGAATTGTTAAAAATGCGTGCCAATTGAAACAAGGTGTTGCATTTTTAAATAATTAGTAAACTAAAAGAACGCATTTTAATGCTCAAGCTTATGCAGGAGTGACACCTTAGAGTTTAGCAGATAGTCATAATAGCTTGTCGGTAATCACGACAAAGCTAAAATCATTACAAATCTGTAAATTCGTGTGTATGAGCTTTGTCTAAAGTTTTTAAAGTTTTTTCTTTTATATCGGGTAAATGAATGTGGTAGAAGAGACTTGAACTTTTCCCATTTTATCACGCAAGATGAATTTGGCAAAAGAGACTTGAATTTTTTCTGCTTTTAGGCCAATGAATTTGGTAGAAGAGACTTGTGTGCCTATAAAGGATTTCTATTTGGGTCCGAAAAATTTGAGACAAACCCCCAGTTCATGTGCATGTGTATAAAACGCTCAAGGGAGGCTCAATTAGGGTTTGAGTTTCATCTTTTCAAAAGTGCTTTTATGTTAGGGTTTAGGTAGGGTTTAAGCGAGGAGAAGAAGAGAGAATAGACAGGAGCGATAACCAGCGATGGCGCGATCCAAGAGCCTTCACGAAGGCGCTCACAAAAGAAAATCCTCACATGCAGCTCTGGAAGGCACCCCATCGGCCAAGAGCATCATCAGCAGCAACAGCAACGGCAGCAAGATCAAGAAGCTCAAGGAAATGAAGATAAAGAAGAAGAAGCAGAATCTGTTCGAGGAGGGTTCTGAAGATGGGTCTCTAAGCGATTTTAGAGTGAGAGATGGTGATGATGATGATGCAAGGGGTAGTGGTAGTGAAGACGAACATCTCCTCTGGGATGAAGCAGCAGCAGCAGCAGGACATAATAGCCAATCCGAGAGCGAAGATGGACTGCTGGAACAGCCAAAGGCTCAGAGGACAGGTGAGAAAGGTAAGAAGGGAACGAAGAAAATTAGAACAGATGATGTAGGTGTGATGGATCAAGAAGCTGAGCAAAGTGGCTTCGAATATAGAAAGGTAAAGAAGAGGAAGTCAAGTCAAGCAGGAGTTGAGAATGGCGCTAATGCGGCCGGGGACTGGGAAACTCAGTCCAAGAGAAATAAAAAGTTGAAAAAGATTAGAAAGAACAGGGATGAGCCGATTGATGAGGAACCTGCGGTCAGCTCTGATGATGACAAGCATGCCTCCTGGATGAAATCTGATTCTGATGGTGAGTGTTTTACCATCAATTATTGCCTAATTTCTTGTTTCTTTTCTGAAGCCACGCGGTTCCAAGCATTTTATGTTCTCTTAGGCTTTTATTGGCTAATGTTTTCTTGTCTATATTTTGGCAGAAGAGAGCGAGGAAGAGCTTGAGATTGAAAGAAAGTCTAGAATTGTTGATACCCTGAAAGCAAAAGAGCAAGAGGATGCTGAGGCCGAGTTACAATTGAATATTCAAGCTGATCGGGATGATTTTAGTTTACCCACTGCAGAAGTAAGGCTTTTTTTCTTCGTTTTTATGTCTCCATGAATCAGTCAGAAGTCTGAAATATTCAGTTCAATTTAGAAGGGAATTTGAATTTCTCCATTTCGAGCAGCTATTTTCTATGCTGTTGAGTAGCTATATGCATTTCCTGCTCAGCTTCCTAATCCCACATATCAGTCTTGGCACTTTCTGCTTACCGATAGCAAACTGGCTGCACTGTTCTGTGGATGTTTATCTGTTTTCTCTTCAACGTATGAAAATTACTGTAATTAGTTCCAGCTGGTTTGAGTTCCAAATATGTATTAGGAGCTTGAATTAGAGGCAAAGGCACCTCCTGATCTGCCGAGTATCCAGCGCCGAATCAAAGAGAGTAAGAGCCCTTACACTTGCTTAATAATAGAGTAATTTGAGCTGTGGCTCTAAGTTTGCTTTCTTTTTTCAGCAAAGCCAATGCCAACACTGTTCTGTTTGCAATTCATTGAAACGAGCTTATGAACATCCCAATCTGCTCTGGACAGCTGTACGAGTTCTTACAAACTTTAAAGATCTTAGACAAGAAGGAGTGCCTCGAAAAGATTACATGAGACAACTTTCTGTGGACCTTGCTTCCTACTACGGCTACAACGAATTTTTGTTGGATATGTTTCTTCAGGTTTTGCTGTTTTCCTCATTATATGACTTCTTGATGGACTGTGCATTTGTACCTTGTGGTTAATCACTCAGAACTATTTCATAAGATCGTTGATCTTAAAATGCATAAACCTTGCCTGTGTTTCGAGAAATGCACAAAATGCAACAAGCCAAATCATTCCAAAAATTGAAACATTCTAAAATGTCAGCTTCATTCTGACATAGTGCTATTAACATTTTGGAATTTAGTTACTATATTTTGTATAATACTAGAAAATTACTTGAATTTTTTTGTAGCCCACGACGTATTTCGCATACAATGCAATATGATCGCAAGCATCGACTATGACATCATACTAAACACTGATGCATGGTTCTTGAAGCTTGAATTTGGGTTTATTGGTCATGAAACTTACGAGGGGTCATTATTGAAGTTGAGACTTCGCATCGCATGGGTGCTTATATGTGTACTATCTGCTAACTACAAGGCACAAGTCTAATTGTGCTAAATCCTCAGTAGGAGTGTAGTATTTAAAGTCTATTTAGGTACCTAGTAACTGGTTTATTATAGTTAGTGCCTCATGTGAGTAAGTAAAAGATATCAAAATATATGCAAAAAATTCTAAAATTATCGAGCCTCAAACCTTTTGCTCTGGAAAGTTCATTAGGACTAGCTGACAATGAGCCAAGGATAATAAGTTACCACAAAAAATTAAGACTCAATCAACCTTTATTTTGGGAGTCAAACATTATAAAAACGTTTTAGATAACTCGAACTTCACGGACCATCTTTGTTTAATGCCAAATTTTGCCATTTTTGCGAATCTTGATAATTGTTGAATATGTTTAAAAAAAAAAAATGGATAGTGATTTGGTAAGAATAATTATATTTCAACAATTGTTGTCTCTTTTTGACCTTTAGTCATTGTTCCCTTTGTGTATCATCATGTGCAATATATGGTCAAAGGTAAAGGTATATATGTGATGTTTGATAACTTCAAAATGGCTATTAGCTTTGTCAATATACATTGTGAATTCATGTGGGATACCTTATTTTAGTTGCCAACAAATGAAATGTTCAATCTTGTATTTATTGGCTTCTAGTTGTGAACTTGAATTCTCTAAGAACAATTGAAACGACATAACTATTGAATTCTCATTCATGTGGGAAACTAAATTTATGCTTAGTTGATCTTGCATCTATTACACATAGAATCTAACAAAGAGTACATTTCAAGTGTATGGTTCAAGTGAGGCGTGTGAAACATCTCCAATAATAGTAAAGAAAAACAAATATGAGGTGTGACTACTAATAGTTGCTAATAACAAAATGTAACTGTGATGGTAATGGTATGTATATGCCCATCGAATCAAATCCTGCTGCCATTGAAAAAAGATGTAATGGAGTCTGCAACTGGAGGTAATGTGTGCTGATGACGTTGTCGAGGAGGTCGTTTGTGACTCTATGAACAACATGAATGTGGGTAGTGTCATCTCTGGTCTCTATGTCGGGAGTCATCATCGACCCCACTATCATTTGAGTTAGGATCAATCCATAGTCTCCTACGAGAGGACTTGATCTCGAGCTGTGTATCCGAGCGATTCGACTGAACTAGTTGCATATATCTAGTCATAGTAGTAATATATCTCTCTGATCATGGGTGCAACACAACGTGGATCCTCATATGCTATAATGGACCTCAGTGTGATAGCACCATCTTGGAAAAGGCATTGATATCTCCCTTCGATCTCTCGTAGTATATTGGACATCTGAATAAAAGTGCTCCTCAGACTCTACCTCAGATAATGAACACATTTGGCAAATCCGCTCCTCTTGTTGGGTACTCTGAAAGTGTTCAGTCTCAATCTCAAGCTAATGTGATGAAACTTGGAATTGACCTAGTATGAATCGTAGACCGTGTGATAATCTGGAACCCAAATAGCATGGTAGAAGTGGGAACCTTGCCATATCCAACTCCAAAAAGTGAGTCCGATAGTAGTCGGGATTGACGCTGAGGTCACCTGGCCATGCTTGGCCAAGATATGCTCTGTATAGGAACCGTCTAATGTAGTTGTGAGAGCCCAATGGAAGGTGCTTGATAGAAATGCCAAGTGTGCCAAGTAAACGGGAGGCATGAGAAAACCATGATAGTCAAAAACCCTGACTATGAAGATGTTAAGATGAGGTGAGTGCTACCTGTGTGTATGTCCGCTCAGCTAGGGGAGACAATCGCACTCTTTAAATATATGCAATGAGTCGAAAGATGGCGTCAAGCTTTATGGGTGGGATTGCAAACCTAGCCAAAATGATCTGATGCGGGATGGGAGGCTTAGGCTATATCATATGTGATGACATAAGGATTTGCAAGCGTGAGATACTGGGGACTTGTACACCACCGTACCTCTGTTGCATATGCGTTGGATGTAAGAAGAGCGAATAAAACTCCAAAAGCTCTATTAACATGTTTTCCATGCCAAAAGGCATATAAGACAAAAGATTACATGTCAAGTATGTGGTGCAAATAGGATCGTGTGAAAAGAAGAGCAAAAAACTCTTTTGACATTCGCGTAAGAGGGATCCCAAACCCATTGATGAACCTAAAGACCTGCTCATCAACAAACTCTCTCACACAATAGATGGTTTTGACATTGCATGGGGTGGCATTCTCAACTGGCTGATCCTTCCACTTGATTAAATATTGCGTCTCCCTAACACTGAGAATAGTTTCTGGTTCATGTGGAAGTTGCTGAGAATCCTCGAGGGGAACTAGAACACTGTCCCTGACTAGATTATCTGATCTAGTTAAAGCCCTTCGTAATTGACTAAGAAAACTGGATGGACTTTAGTATTGGTCGGGAGTTCTAGCTCATGAGTCATAGGAAACTTCGCCTATTCTCCTAATTATGGTAAACAGACCACAATACCTAGGAGACAACTTAGCACACACTCCTGTTTTGAGGGTTTGAGTCATTTGAGACTCGAAGAAAGACTTTTTCACTGGGAGAGAACTGTACATCCCGTTTGTGCGGATCTGCATACAGCTTAGCTCGATCCTGGGCTTGCCTAATGCTACGCTTAGCATGTTCTACCATCTGGTTTAGGTCTTCTAAAAAGTTTTTTGCTGTTTCAACTTTTTCCTGTTTAAACCGTACTGCTGTGGGTGAGCGTGGCTGAACACCATACATCAGCATGAATGGGCTGTATCCCGTAACTGAATGTTGTTATAAGCAAACTAAACTATCAAGAGATATTCCTTCCAATTAGTCTGCTTTTTGCTGACGTATGCATGAAGCATATTCTCCAGTACTTGATTTACTATTTTTTGTTTGACCGTCTGTCTGTGGATGGTCTGTAGTACTCATGTTTAGTTTAGTATGGAGATGATGGAATACTGCCCTTCAAAAATTTCCATCAAACTTACTATCTCGGTTGCTAACTATGCCGGAAAGTAGACCATAAAGTTTTAATAGCCCGTCTACAAACAACTGTGCTAACGGTTGCTTTGGTCAGCCTGAAACGGGCTATTAGGGTCAAACGATCATCAAAACCCATAGAACGTTTTGATCTTTCTGGATCTTTGGCAGACATACTATGAAATCCATGGAGACACTCTCCCTTTTACCAGCCGGAATTCCTAAGGGTTGCAGTAGCCCTGTCTGCCCTAAGATGCTCTGCTTTACTATCTTGACATTTCTGGCAACTAGTTACACACTGGTGGACGTCCTTTCTAAGACTAGGCCAGAAGAAATGCCTCCGAAGAAGCTCATAAATTTTCTGAATACCTAGGTGTCCCACACTAGGATTGGCGCCTGAAACTTCTAAATCAGGGACATATACTCTACTCTTGTAGAGTATATACTGTTTCCATTTGAATCCTTGTCAACCGTGACCCTCAACCACTGTTGGTATACTTGGGCAATTTTACAGACTCCAAATCCTCAACGTCATCAGACGTACGCTTGGACTCTTCATCCTGAATGAAAGCTGTCGTACACTTGAATGAACTGGCTTAGAAATCTGTAAATTGCTGTTGTGGATTGTATTCCAAACTGTGGAGAAATGAGGATCCTACTGACAATTCCCCTTCAAGGATTCTAATTAACTGCCGCTGAAAACCGATTTCCAGGTATTGTATTTTTGGTTTTTATCTGATAAACCATACTGGTCTATATCTGATAGGCAATTGAGCTTTCTGAGCACTAAGCTCGGTTACTACTGTGACTCTCACCATAAGCCCTAGTCTTAAACCGAAAACTGAGTTAAGCGCTTAATGCTTTCTTATCTCAAGGGTATAAATGGATGGCAAAAAGGTTTCCATTGACTGATCTCCTTTCCCTTCCCCTTAAGAACTTTTGTCATCCCTGACAAATCTTTAGACTAGCGGCTCTATCTTTGAGAGTCTGAAGTGTATCTGATATCTGATCAGATTCACATGAATAAGACAATATTCAATCTATTGTTCTCATTGGTACTTCAAATAAATCGGCGTCCCATATCACCGACTTACCTTTCAAAACTAATGAACATGCAAACGACTGAATAATCCTGTGATAACGAGGCACAATAAAAAATAAACTGGACTGCAGGCTAAAATGCGCCCAATACTGTTTGTAGAAAATGCACTGGACCTCCCTTTCCAAGAGCGCTGTCCTTGATTCAAGAATGGTGCTGGAAGTTCTGCACAATGCAAACCATAACTAGCCATACATTCACCTGGGACAAGCTTTTTCTTGCCCACTCTTCAAGCTGTCCAAATTTGCTTCATAATACAGCTTTGCTGGCCCAAAGCTTCATGTATGGTGCTTACTGATCCATTGCGACAATTCTAGCATGGAATCTCACCAAACCTAGTTACTTGGCTATGATTCCTTACTGTGAAACCAAAAACAAGGTGCGCCGGATCTGCACTGGGATTTTGCTGAATTCAGCACAGAAAAATGGCGAATTACCACTTGAATGAGTGCGCTGAACCCACAAAAGATGTGGCTGGTTTTTGGTTTAGAACTTGCCCAGTTCTACCTGACCAAAATGCGACCGAACTACTGCTATGTGCTAGTCTTCAGCCTGCAGAACTTAGCAGTGCCTATTTGCCTCCTGGAAATGGCTGTAGGTAGGATTAGCAGAAAATTCACATCTGCAAAATGCGTTCAGCAGAAGTGGTCTGAAATCTGCCCCTGCATGTTGGAAAAAATGCGCTTACAGACTTGAAAATCTGTTCCAAACCACCTCCTGATAGCGTTCTAGGATGCATGCAAGGACGGGCAGATAATCTGAAATGTAAGGAAGCAAAAATGACTATGCAAGATCGTGAAAGATCCACTCCCTACCTAGGTGATCTATCGTCACCTTTGCTCTGATACTAGTGTTAGGAACAGCGTAACTATGTCGAAGGCAAAGCTAGTCTAATCCACCCAGCCAATGCACTCTTATATAGAATGCCCCTCCTAGCCCATTGTGAGTTTGCATGGGAGCGGTAGGTGGGAGTTACTGCCAACACCCATTGTTCATGCTGCATGCACTAGATTACTGTTGCATGTGGGGTCTCAGTCCATCACTGATGGATTGCATGGCCCCTGACCGTCACGCATGCGTCCGAATGTGTTTGCATGCGTATGTCTGCATGGGCATTACTGGCCCTCATACCTACTGCACGGTATGCATGCATGCCTGACTCACTTTGTCCTCTGCCCTCTGGTGGTTAGCTGTTCCCAGATGTTGGGTCGGTACTGTTACGGTCTCGTAACAATTTTAATGCCTGCACATCCACCAGATTGTCTGAGTTTCATGTTGATGAGGATGTCTTCCAGCTTTATCCCTTGGATTTTTATGGCACTCATCTCCTACAAATGATATGGGGTTACCTACTCTACCATTGTATCTTTCACAGACATTATCATATGGTCTTCGCTACCGTATTGGGCAACTTTGTGTCTCCTCGCATCAGCTTGCTATTGAGATGGGCCGTTATATTGACACGACCAGACAACAACGGGGTCTGCGAGTTATGCTCGATGCAGGAGGTAGAGGATGAGTCACATTTCATTTTTTAGATGTCCTATATACTATGAGATCCGAGGCCGTTATTATTGTCTCTACGGAGACGCCCCCCTCTCCCTTAGCTCTTTCTTGGCATATCCAGATCCTAGGTGTGTGGGACTCTTATTGAGAGAGATGTTTACATTACGAGCATCTCTTCTACCTTTGAAGGCAGATGATGTTTATGGTTAGACTCATCACACATTTTTTACAGAAGAGGGATAGAGAGGAGGTATCAGAGGATGAGATTGATATACCTACTCGACAGAAGGCTGTGAAGACTTAGCGACCAGCTTCCAGACCGAGACGTGCAGTCCATTCATCGTCGTCAGCTTGAGCCTCACGACGGCCTTCAGCATGTTACCGAGTCGCTTGTCAGCCTCCAATGTGCACCTCACAACCTGTCACTCGTTTTTTCAGATCAGCCACTCAGTGATTTTTAGCCTTTCTTTAGTTGTTACCTCCGCAGAACGGGTGGTTAAGCTCTTGCTTTTGTACCTCAGTAGAGTGGGAGGTTAAGCTCTTGCATCTCCTTCTTGCAGGATGAGAGATTGTTAATTTATTTTGTAATTAGTTGACTTTTGGTAGAGAGATAATTTCTAGAAATAAGTCCTTATTTTTGGACATTGCTCCTACTTTGTATGTACTATACTTTGTCTTTTGTGCCCACGGGCACTGGATAGACATTAATAAACTTTCTTCTTCTTCTTCTTCTCTCTCTCTCTCTCTCTCTCTCTCTCTCTCTCTCTCTCTCTCTCTCTCCCCAACACCTCTCTTTATCGCTATTTCTCATTGTAGAACTTAAAAACCCTAATAAAACTCTAAAAAACCCTAAAATTCTGAAAAAATCACGCTCCTCTCTCTTGCGCCCCTCTTTCTCTCTCTCGGCATCGCTATAGACCTGGTCTCTCTCTCTAAAAGCTTATTTCTCTCTCTAGAAACTTCTCTTCTAAAACCACATGTTCTCGCACTTCAAGTGCTTTTCAATGCTTTTCAGCTACCTTTCAAAGACATTTTAGGGCAGACGTGGCCCAATCAAAATGCAGGAATCGCTTTTTCTCTAGAACAACCTACATTCTCTCTCTCTCTCTCTCTGGACATCGAGGATGCTATGTTTCTCAAATGCGATAGAGTTACATGCATCCTCATGGCAATTGCCGGGGTCTCATGCCCCATGATATTTGGGGCCTTCATGTTAATACTTTGTTTGATGCTACTATTTCTAATCAATTGGAACCAAAACCATAAGGTTTTGGCCCTAGAGACCTGTCATTTTTGTAATTAGCATTTATTGATGACATTATGATTGTTTGGGCATTAGTGGGCCCTAATCAAGAACTTGCAGGCCTAATTTTTCATGACTATATAAATAGCTGGTGTGGCCTCCTTTGTGCATGTGATTGTTTGGAAGTAGAGATTAGCTGGCTTAGTAAGCTCAAGCTTCGTTAAGTGACAACTTATTAATATTGGCAAAATATTAAGCTTGAAGTTTATTTCTTGCAATACATCAGACTTGTTTTAGTGCTATTCAATGTTGTTGTGCTATTTTGGCCATACTTCTACTGCTCGTAGTAACAAGTTATTTAATCAAGTGTACAAACAAAGTAATAAATGGTGCAGCGTTGCTGTACAGATAAATTGGCTCCATTTACCAATCCATTAAGTAAATATATTTTTCTTCACTCAACCCCCTCTTTGCAAAGTGAAAGATGATAAGTCTGTTCTTGCATATAATTGCTGATGTTTTGAATACATCTTCATACCCATTGTAGATGATAGTGCCATCAAATGTGTAAAAATTGTAGCATGTATCTATCTTTTGGTATACTAATGAAAATAATAAGAATGGAATAATTCAGGGCTCATATGCAAGTTGCACTTCAGAAGTTAAAGATAATGATCAAAAGAATGTGATGAATGGTTGGTAGTTTGGCTGTTAATTCCTTCTTAATTTTGGTTTTGCAAAACCTGCTGGGTGTCTTGTTGATTGTGCCTGAGCATATGAAGTAAATGGGTGATATAGTTCAGAATTCTTTAATATGGCTGTTTGCAATAGTTTTGGTGTATGTTTGGGTGTTTGTAGATGTTTCCAATTGCTGAAGCTATCGAGTTTATTGAGGCGAACGAAACCCCAAGACCAGTTTGCCTACGAACGAATACTTTGAAGGTCAGTTGGTTTATTGATATAAGTAGGGTACTTAGTGGGAGACACCTTGCTATTGTTGTTTATCATCTTTTCTCACTTTGAATATGTGAAGTAAGGAATCTTGTGGAGAATTTCTTTCTCTATCTAGTGTGGATAATCATGAATGCTTGTGCTTGATGATGACTAAAGAACTAATGAATGCAAGAGTATTTTAGTGGGACCTACAATTAGTATCTGAGCCTTGTGAAGGAGAGATCTTACTACTTTGTGAAAAATCAGTATTCAAGGTCATTTGATTGTGTGAAGTACAAAACCATTGAGGGCTGCAAATTGGAGAGGAGTAATAGCGATTGAAAGTAAGAGAGCAAGAAAGGCATTGTGCTTTATCAATATGATGAGACACAATGATCACTTTCAATTGTCTATTGAAAGTTTGACATGAGAGCAAGAAAAACATTGTGCTTTATCAATACGTCAGTGCACGAGAATTTGATACCACATATAAATGCCACAACTTCACTGCCTCAAGCCTGGGGAGCACTCCGTAGTGTGTTTGAAGCTACTTTCTTAGCAAGATTGTCGCTGTTGAAGGACAAACCTTGTATGAATCCAGACAATTATAAATGCAAGAAGCTGGTCACGATCTCCTTCATCCAAGAAGGCTGAAGGAGATCGTGACCAGCTTCTTGCATTTGATAAAATTATTGAAGATCTGAATGTGAATTAGGTCATGTGGATCTGGTTCAAGAATCAGAGGCTTACCTACAATCACCTCCAAAGCCTCGAGAGAAGTTGCCCTGATGGTATTTCAAGACCATCAAAGATGGGCAAGTGTTACAATTAGGATTTATTAGAAGAGAGCCTACACGGAATCTGAAAATAAGAGATTTTTGATCTTATGTTTAGCTCTTCATTGGGATCCTTCTTTAGCGAATTCTTTCCATGTGCATCTCCCGCTTCTTTGACAGATCTTTATACTTGGGCACAATACACATCCACTCTTTATACATTACTACCATCCCCATATCCATAGCCTCTAGGTTCACGAAGTTCTTAATGTTCGTAGTGAAGATGGGTCATGATGCCATTTATGGCCTGAATTGTAACCATGCTTGTGATTTAGAGGATGTTGAGGTTGAACTTCTAGAGGTTACATGTTACTATTACAAACGATGTATATATAGGAATTATGTCCAGCGGACATGATTGGGCTTCATAGAAGTCAAACTAAACTTCAGCAAAACACATTTTATAGTGATATATACATATGGTGTTTCTGTCCAACCATCTTCTAGGATATCACATACATATGGATCATAGATGCATAGCTACGATGATTAGTGAATTGTTCATATCAAGGAGAGCACATTGTAGTACCATATCTTCTAGTTGACGCAAGTCACACAAGCTAGCCATCGTCCACGTGAAGACGACAAGTCTTACGTTAGCTTTGAGGATGAGGTAGCTGTGCCTTCCAAACATCGACCCCAAAGATTGTACAAGCAGGCTATGACTCATCCCCCATCTCACCATGTATTGTCATGGCATACGCATCCGATGGCCTAGAGACAATCAACTCGACGTACTACAATATTAGCAACAGTCTCCATAGCTGCAGACATAACATGTTTTTTCAGACTACATGTATCTACTGTATAGACATATCTGATTGGTGTAGGCTTTTAGTCAGCATAGAATCTAGTTAGCAGATATATGAGAGTATTTCTTCCTTTAGTTATGAGGTTCATGTACAGTTTGGTAATTTAGTTAAGTATACTCTATGTTCGGAGATGTTTTATATGCTCCCATGATCCTATTCATCACGGAACCATATAAGAGTAGCGTAAAGAGGAGATAAAAATGCTGCTAGCCATAGTGGAGAACAATTCATCTGTGGTCACTGTTAGAAATAAATGACTATGCTAAAGTTAATCCATAGGTTACTTTGACCCAAAAGGTCGAGATTTGTGTAACCATGGGTATTTAGTTATTTAGGCCATCTTAAGTTTGTCTTAAGTTCAGTTGGACCCAATTTTGGTCATGTATTGACTCGTGGGTCCTTAGAGGTCTAATTTGGTTTAGGGGCCCTATCTTGCCTTTTGGGGGTGCCTTACATTTGGTATATATTTGCTTATTGTGTCACATTTTTCAGTTTGGTTAAGCATTGCTCTCCATTGCTGTTGTTGTTGTTTTCTCTCTCTCTCTCTCTCTCTCTCTCTCTCTCTTAGAGTTGGGCGCCCAGCCTCTTCTCTCTTGTTTCTTGTGGAGATTGATTGATAACTATATCTTGGTGACTTGACTCTTGCTTTCTTACATGGTATCAGAGCTACCGGATCTGCAACAAGCTTGTATGATGGCGCCCTACCAGAAGAGGAACTTTTGTTCTGAAATTTCAGCATACTGCTGATCTTTCGAAGTGGAGCTTGGATCAGCTTTTTTGTTTCTTTTCAGAAAGAAAGGGAAGTGCCATTATTGCAAGAAGTATAGGCACTTCATCAAGGATTGTAAGAAGAAGCTTGTGAAAGAGGCGAGTAAAGGAATTGATAATAGTGCTTCACTTGCTACTTTGGAGCAAGAGCTTGAAGCTAGTGGTGATCTCTTCAACCAAGACTATGCTTTTGTGTCTAATATTGCACTTGTACATCTATGAGGAATTCAAATGATGTTTGTGGTCCAATGAGGACCGAATCCATTGGAAAGTGCATCGATTTTGTGACTTTTATCTAGCAATGGTGGAAAATCAGTTTGGGCATTCTTTGAAGACCCTACGCACCGATCGAGGAGGGGAATACATTAAAAATACGTTCGGTGCATTTCTTCAAGAGAAGGGAATTCTACATCAAATGACAACTCCCTATATGCCTCAACAAATTGGTGTTGCCGAGCGAAAGAATCGCACACTTATGGAGATGGCCCGTTGCATGCTCAAAGCAAAGGGGTTGCCTTACAAGTTTTGGGCTGAAGCGGTTATAACGGAAACATACATAAGCAATCGTTGTCCTACTAAAGCATTGAAAGTATTAACTCCTTATGAAGTTTGGTATGGGAAGAAGCCTTCAATCTCTCACTTTCGCATTTTCGGTTGTACGGCTTATGCTTTTGTTCCGGATAAACTTTGTACAAAGCTTGAGGATAAAGGAGTTAAATGCATTTTTGTTGGCTATAGTAGTGAAAGCAAAGGCTATAGGCTGTTCAATTTGAGCACTAACAAGATTATTGTTGGTCGTGATGTGCATTTTGATGAAAAGAATTCATTAGATGTGGCCCCAACTCACATCTTGAAGGGGGAAAGCCCAAATAGTGTGAATGTTGAAGTTTTTCCAGATTTGGTACCATCTTCTATTGCTGGAGATAAGGGGCAACAATCAACCAGTTTCGAACTGCCCAACACCTCATCAAAGTTTAGAGCCTAATGTTCATCAAGAACCGCCCATTGTTGCTCATAATCAGCCTGCAAGAACTGTTGGACAACAAAGATTAGTTTTGGAAGATCTTGGACAGCCAAGTTCGTTGTCGGAAGATCTTGGACAGCAAATTGCAAGAAGAGTCATGGCTCTTGGACAGCCCAAAACAGTCTCACGGTGGCTGTTGTTGACTTTGCGGGATAGCAAAGTTAACATACACTAAGACCAATAATCTATGGTATGGGCTACTAAGAATTAACAAGTTTGATATACCAATATAACAACCAAAGAGAATAGTTAGTTGAATTAATCACTATATGATGATATTTATGCATCTATATAGCAAGATGAGTCATAAGGCTCAAGGAGAACTTGTTGCATATGTGATTATGGATGATGCAGTGCGGGAGGAGGATGGGGAGTCAGATGGTGAACCCCATATTGGAATGCTACAACTTCTACTACCATTGCATCTGCCAATATCAATGCAACTGCGGATTTGATGATGGATGAGTTCGAAAAGTTGGGCCAGAAACAACAGTTGCAGATGGAACAAATGCAATCTAAATTTAATGTGAAACTTAAGGCATAGAAGATCATCATGCTAAGATCAGTAGGGTCCATGGCAGGCTGATGTGACAACATCTTAACTATGGTGCACAATCTGTGCTGGGAATCATGCAATGCAATGAGTGTCCAACAAAGAAGGAAAGAGTGACCAATAAGTACTATCATCTTTGCAATTCCACTAAGACTTATGCTTTAGATACTCTTGATGAATAAACTTCTAAGGGGCTAAGTTGGTGTCAAATATAGCTCTTTGAAGTTCTCCCAACAAGATCTCCCAACATGTTTGCAAGCTGCTGTAATGAATGAGATCGTGATGCTCCTTTTCAACCTCCCAGTTTTTAAGAAGAAAACTCGGTTATTGCACTCCAATTTTGGGCCACACCATCTTCTCATTTTCGATCTCAAATCATGAGATTTGAGCTCTCATGTCTCACAGCTGAACATCATTTAATTAAAAAAGGGTACACACGTGATCAAGATCCCCACTACTCAATTTCTAGATGCTACCTTTGGCATCATGGTAATAGGATGCTTTTCTATCTATGTTGAAACTTGTGGGAGGTTGGACTTGATAGTATGATTAATTTTTGAACCTGCTCTACTCGAAAAACAATTTGAAACCTTTTCCTATTAGAAGATCATGGCCTTTTGAGCCTCACCTCATTTACAAGGTTAGAACGCATGGTACCAGTTGGTGCTTGATTTGAAGGGATGACACAGAATGATAGCCAAGCGTTATTCCTTCGTCCGACTGTCAAAAGAAAGTTTTGTATATGTCTCTCTTGTTCCATGCCATCTGTTTTCTTGGGAGCAAATTTAAGAAGTAATTATGAGATTAAGGAGGCCTAGGCACCATCAAGAGTAACTTGGCCTACTCCCATTATAGTGGCTCATATTTATTGTTGGGCAATAAACTTTCAAGTCATAGAAGAACTCATGCAGAAAGTAACAATAAGCTTCTAAGTCTCTTTAGGTAACAATACCTAAAACGGTTTCAGAGTCTTAATCAAGGTTGTTGTTGCCTTGGTCTGCTTTGGTTGCTTTGTTCACGCTGCCATGGATTTTTTATCGATCTCCGTTGTGTCATTTTTCAATAGCAAGCTTGATATCGCTACTTTCACATGAGTCTTGGCGTAGAAGGTTGGGTTTGGGGTTACATTTGTATGTGTGGAGACCATTGTTACCATCAATGTTTGAAATGCTGTCAACGTTTTCAAGGTGTTTTTTTAAAGGTTTTGACCAATCTATATGTATATGATGGGTTTGGAGGTAAAATACATTATGAAAGTTGTTGATTGGGCATGTAAAATGAGAAAAGTACTGAATCTACCACGAATAACAAAGGCCATTTTGAAAAGGGGGAAAAGCGGAAAGATTTAGGTCTGGAAATTGCAAATCATGGGTGTTTTTTGCACCTGTCCAGTACCCAAATTCAAGCACTGGGTTGGGTATATCAAGAGCTTGATCCGGGCGACCTAGAGACTAGACAACTGTGTCGAAGTCTTGCATCAATCCAAAAATTAGCAAGAAAGTTCTCTTGACTCATTCAAAGAGACCTCCAACAAGCAAATTTTTTCCCCACCTGCTTGTAGCAATCAGCATTGTCAATGTAGCAGCCTCTAGATGTTCCCAATGGTTTCAGCACATCAAAAGCCTATACCTCTAAAAGATCTCAGCAAAGGAAGGAGAAAGGAGAGAGAAACAGTTGAAAGTGATTGTGGAGGCAGTGCGAACTGCAGCAAACATTCGTGAGTTAGGGATGCAGGGTAGTGACTGAGGGGTCCCTTGATCCCTAAACCTTAAGGGGGGGCCATATAAGGGCTCATTGGCCCACTTTTGGGGCCTTAGTGCCCAAAAAAAAAAACTTAAAAGAAAATCCACATGTGAAAGGTGTTTGAAATGTGGGTGTTTCAAATGTGTTTGAAACAAAGTGTCAAATGCGTGTTATGGTAACGCTGGTGGGGACTTTGATTTTATGTGACATTCTTGTTCAACGTGTTTGAATAAAGTTTCAAATGCATTTGATGTTAACACTAATGGAGACTTTGATTCTATGTGGCATTCTTGGTCTACACGACTAACTTGGTGTCTATAGTGCTAGCCTCCATCATTCGTTTATTGATGCCTTCATGTGGCATTCTTGGTACATACACACAGCGCATTGGAACATCATTGAACAAATCTCGTTTCATTGCACCAGTTTTTGTACGTCTTCATTTTCTGTGGCATCGATCTTTCTGCAACATAAGTCTGTTAATCTTGTGACATTGGCAGCTTCCTTTTTCCAGCATGCTTTACTGCAGTATTGCCTTCATTTTGATGACATACCCATCTTTATTTGTGGCTTAGGTGCTTTAATGACATCAGCAGCGTGGACATTATGTTTATGTTATTTTAAGGTTCTGTTGTGTTCTGTGATGACCCACCTACAACAAGAAATATTTTGTTAGATATGTCCATATTTTTATCATTAGTTTCATTCTAGTAGTCTTTGATGCAATCTAAGTTGACTGATTCTCGTTTCTTGGTTTTTATGAAAAGGTATTTGACATTTTTGTTTGTTTGTATCTCAGACTCGAAGACGTGATCTTGCAGGTGTACTAATCAATAGAGGAGTAAATCTGGATCCTCTTAGCAAGTGGTCTAAGGTGAGATGACGTCGAACTAAGATCGTTGCATTCGGCAAATAAATTGGTAAAGTTTTTAAGCTTTATTGAGTTTTTCTGAACTATTGAATAGGCTTTGGCTAGTTCTATATTTTATCTCAAAGCTGATGTATTCTACTCTGACATGCCTTACAAATTGGTAATTAGTTATAGCCAATGCCCTTGAATGCCTGTAAGGCTCACTTGTTTCAATCAATTTCTGAATGATCATGCTTTAGCTGAGGGAAATGACATGCCAACTATGGTTTATAGATGCTCAAACAATAAATGTTCATAAGCATCATGAATGAGTTCAGTCAGATAGCACCAATAGAAAGAGCATGCATCAAGACCCTAATTGGCACACACATAAAAAACCAAACAAAAGTACAAGAATCTTACCATGGGAGGGGAGGAGCTCTGCACAAGACCAACCCAATGGACTCCTACAACCTCCAAGTAGCTTGTGAAGGGCCTATACTGGTAGCCAAGGATCCTAGATTAGGCTCATTGCTTTGTTATGGAATTTCTCCCTACTGTTGCTACTTCTGAAAGCAGGTCAAGCTGCTCCTCCACCTCCCTAGCATGGTCATAGAACTTACTCCACACTTTTCTAGAAGCTTGAGCCAGCTAATCTGAACTAGCAGCTCAAGTGCCTCTACTCTAGTACTTTGTTCCCACTGAATTGACATGTTAATGAACACGGGCCTTCATGGTGATGACGCAACTGGGACTGTTGCACAATGAACTTAGACGTGACAAAATAAGCACTGTCATCCCGTATGAGCATTATTCCTAACTTTATTTGACAATCACATCACAACTTTTTCAACTCTTGATCATATTTTTGTGATCTATGTCCTGATTGAAAGGGTAAGATGCTTATAACATCAGAAGTTGCATTGCCTTATTAGCTCTATTATATGCTGATGTCCACATCCTTTGTGCACTTGGATTTGGTTGAGTGCATGAGGCCATCTGGCCAATATTTCATAGCCGTTTTGCTGTCACTAACATTTTTTGCCTATGTCTTGAGAGATTAACTTAAATAGTTTTAGTTGGAATCAGAATGGCACTTAAGTGGCATCATAAATTTTTTTGAGACTTTATCTGTACAAAATGCAGTTTTTTTAAGAGTGATTTTGCCGTTAGATTTATAGTTTTGGCCTCTCAATCAGGTATCAAGGTCTCTTAAGTTCCTGATACTTTTTGAAATGTATTAGTCTTGCTGTTTAGGTTATAGTGAATATACACTATCATTACCAACATGTTTCTACAGCAATGATCCTTTCATATAATGTTTTAAATTTCTTAGCAGTTTTATTGTTTTCTATCAATGGCAAGAGGGAAGAACTCATTATGGTCCTTAGACAGTGCTCATAGGATTTTCGAGAGCATGCATGGTGATGGGCACAGGAAAGAGGTTGGCTGTAGCCAGAACGAATTTAGACTGTAATGAAGAAATCTCAGGGAGGCCAACCTAGAGGGAAGGAGAGTTTAGAGCTTGCCAAACATGTAAGCCCTGGGACCAAGCAAGGGTAGGTCAACTTACCAGTGGAAGGGAGCTGGTGTACACTAATCAAGGGTTAGAAGGAAGGGAGGCAAGAGCTAGGACATGTTGGATGGGAAGGGAAAATAGTGTAGGCCTGCTGGGAGGACAAGGGCGATTTGGATGGCATTAAACTAGCAATGCCTTTGAAGGGGCCTGATTGAAAGCAAGAAAAAGTTTTCGAGTGGTGCGGCCTTCATGGAGTTGAAGATTGTACGTTTCCTTTATTATGTCGGCTATTATCCTGGACATCACATGGACATATAATAACATGCTGGAGGGAGGAGAAAAGGTATCTTTGCAAAAGAGCAAAAATACCTGTGTGAGTTGAGGAGAGTAGTTGCTGGGAGGAGGGGCAAATTGGGCTAAGCTAGATCCAGATATGGAGTTAAATTGCTGCCAGGGATGGCCAGTCAGAAAGGTTGAGGGGAGCACATTGGAGGTGCTATGAACTAGAGGTACGCTGAGCGGGAGTTTGAGCGAAGTAAGTAGTCTCATAACGCTTTTATGGAGATTTTCTTGAAATTTTTGGGTATTCTAAATGTCTAGGATTTCGAATTTCACAAAATTTTCAGGGATCAAAGAATCTATAATTGTTGCAAAAGAAAAGTGGTTTACCACTGTACATAACTCTTGCTTTTACTTGCTCTTTGTCAGAATTTTTGTTGTTCTTCTCAAGTATGATTGGCTTCTTCAATTGTAGGTTGGACTTGTTGTATACGATTCACAAGTGCCTATTGGTGCAACGCCGGAGTACATGGCTGGGCATTATATGGTATTGCTCTAAACTGCATGATTTGAGATATATTTATGGACTTTGCTATAATAGTTTGTTATAGCATTGTGTTAAGCAGATAGTGTTTTGCTTACTAGTACTGTGATTGTGGGGTCGATTTGAGTGTATCAATTGAGTACGGCCTTTCATGAGATACTTATTTTTGGATGGCCTTTCTTTATTCAAGTGTTTCGCATCGATACCACTCAATGATGAGCTCCAGTAACTACATAATTGATGAATTGTGTCCGTTTACGGCTGGTGTTTTGCATGATGAAGTTTGGATTGTGGGCTTAATAGCGGGTCTTGTCAACTCTTATTCCAATTTCCAAGATTGTGTCTGTGATTCTCCTGCAATGATGTTAAAGTAAGGTAGGGGGGTGGGGCCTCTCACAGCTAGGTTGGGAGCACCATGTTTTTTTATCAAGTGAAGCATTTATGTAGCTTATGATATCTAATCAAAGGTAGATGTGAGCATTGGCCAAGGAATTAACTTGATCATGCTTCACTTTGCGGCATCTGGGCCTTATATTAAAGGGCCAACAATGGGCTTTGAAGTTTCCAAACAGTATAACTAGAATATACATCAGGTAAAAAAATAAAAGTTGAACGGAGTTTGGCTGTGGTTTTTATAAGGATTTTCTTTCTGGATATCAAGTTAGAGATGCCACTTGTATGCAGGCCGAGAGGGTTTGTGCCAGGAATGCGATATTCACGGTGGTCATTTGACTGTTGATGTGTAGCTGTATTCGGTGTAATTTAGGCTCCTGTGATTCTTTGGTTTGTGCATTTCTTCTTACGCTTTGCAGTGCCTTTGCATCCTGTTATTGCTTTTGTATGATGCAACATACATATCTTTCTTTTTCGTAATAGAAAATGGTAAGAATCGTCCTCTGAAACAGGTCCTCATCAGATCTTAATTTCTATCATCTATTCTAATCTGGTATATGATGTTTGAGTTTTGTTAAAGTCAGCCACGCTATGCTACCATTTCCAAGTTGTTTATGTATTTTTCTGCTATTGATACATTTCGACACCCCTAAAACTGGCCTTTTTGGGAATCACTGTAGTTCTAGTTGAAGTGTAGGCACTATAAACAGTTTTATTCCATGTTGGTCAAAATATCTTTACTTTTTTTGTTTGCTGTCTATCTTTTAATTCCTGCCACATGCTTATCGACTCTTATGAGATTTAGTACTCTTATCTGAACATTTTTTACCATATTAAGGCTCAGTGTTGCTCATTAGTCTGACATCTTGCTGTATGGAAATGCCATTCTATTACATGCCATCATCTTGATTGAAACTTTTTACATCCGTGGTCCATCGACTGCATTTTTCTGGTGGGGTTTGACCATAAGCCAGGTTTTAGACCACATTATTGCTGGGTTTGGCAATAATCTGCCTCATCCACTCATACTATTGTTTGCTCTTTTTTCCAAGTCGTAATGTTGATATTGGCCACAGGCCCAGAATTAAAGGTTGCTCAAATAATAAAAGCAAAATCTTATCACTGTTTTCTTTCTTCTCAGAAGCATAATTTTCATCGGAAATGTTCATGCTTGTTGTCTTCTATGCTTTTCTAATTCTTGCATTGCTGTGTTTTTGGCTGTTGGCAATGAACCTCTGTCAATTCTTCTCAATAGGTCATCTGGTAGGTACAATTTCATGGCTCTTGCTGTGATATATGCCTTGACAAACTAACGATGTGAGTCGTCTGGATCGATAAGGTCTTTTGATGATTTGTTTACTGGACTTTAGGAACGTCTACTATAGGATTCTGATTCAAATGTGATTGGAATTCAAGCGGGTGATACTTGTGATTTACCATTTTGGGTAGACAAAAATTTAGGGCCTATTGAGACAGGTCTATAGCAATCAAAATGATCGAATTAGTAGGACATCAATGGTTTATTATGCTATCAGAAGAAATCATTGGAATTTCAGATGCTTCTGGAGGAGAACCTGCTTCATAGCTTCCTTTCACAAGTCTTGTTTCTATCGATAACGTTCCTATTCTTTCCTCATTTGTTCAAGTCTAATGGCTGGTGATTGTTCTGTATGTATGACCAAATATTACTTGTTTTGACAGCTGCAGAGTGCCAGTTCGTTTTTGCCTGTCATGGCTTTAGCTCCACAGGAAAGAGAACGAGTGGTTGACATGGCGTATGATTCCTCCCTGTTCCATTTCTAGTTAATGAGCATAGTTGTGTTTTTGTGCCACTATTGTCAATGTGATGAAACAAAGAGCGTAATACAGGTCTATGCCAAAAGTGGTAGAGGCAGCTGCCAATACCCCTTGACCGTAATGTGTTGATTGATTCTGCCATCTAAGTCTTTTGGGTAAGGGTGCAAAGAAGATGCACAGTGATTTTGTATTTTTAAGCTGAAAACATGTCATACATAAGAGGCGTTTTTTTTTTGTGGGCAGTGCTGCACCAGGTGGTAAGACAACATACATTGCTTCTCTTATGAAGAATACAGGTATTTTTTCCATCATCAAACCTTAAAGATACGGAATACAGATTGGCATACAAAATTTGAAGTTGTGCTGGTTTTCATTATGTTCTCGGGCGCTTCTCTATTGAAATACTGCCCGTTAATTTTTGTGGTTATGACTTGAATGTATAATGGTCCTTCAACAGTATAATGCATGTATCAGAAATTGCCTCATGTTGATGGCTGCAATATTCAAGAAACTTTTGTGGAAAATGTCCTCTGATTCGTGAAAGAAAATCATGTTTTCCTTGTAACAATATAATCTCTTATCTTTTGTTGCAGGCTAAGTTTTCAGCATAGAGCCTGCTGCTCCTTTCTTTATGTTAAGTCGAAGATTTTGTATTGATATTTTGTCCGTTCTGATTTCATTTGTGTATTCTTAACCTGTTAATGATCATCAGATTTTTTATTTGTTGGAATAAAGATTTTCCATTAATTGAATGAATGCAGACTTTGTTATGTTTAGATTCAGTTTGGTCTACATTTTCTTGCAGGACTGATCTTTGCAAATGAGTTGAAGCAACAAAGAGTGAAGTCTATTACTGCTAATATTCATCGTATGGGGGTTAGCAACACAATTGTTTGTAACTATGATGGTCGTGAGGTGAGCATCTTTGCTTTTTGTGTGTGCGCGCTAGAGAGAGAGAGAGAGAGAGAGAGAGAGAGATAAGCTTCATAGGGCACGCGGTTTCGTTCGCTATTGTATTGTGCTTTGCCGCATTATTAACTTGTATACATGATGTCTTCTGATGCCGAAAAGCATATAAGACAGAGTAGTACATCTCAAGTGTGTAGTAACAGGGAGCATAGTAACTCCACAAAAGAACTAAAGAAGTATAATCTGAAATACATGATGTCTATCATTGAAAGAACTACAACAAACGAAAATTTATCCAAGAGATAGAACTATATGTGATATCAGCTGAGGCAATTGAAGAAGTCTGTGATACGAGGCCCAGAGGATGATACTGCGGTAGAAGATGGACACTGATGTCATCTATGTTGTCCTCGTGGACTCTGACTCTGACGAATAGGGGATCTCTAAAGGCAAACTCTCCTAGTAATCAAAGGCGCACAAATGGTAATATCTGAGGTCAAGCACTGTCTCTGATCATGATGGGCTAGGTCAGTATCTATGTCATCATCTAACTCTGAATCTGCTCGTGGACGATGACTAGTGAAAAAGTCCGTAATCTAAGGCTGTGTATCACTATCCACTGGAGCCTGGGCAACAAGGACATCTCATATGTCATAAGGGCAACACATCTAGGATCCATGTAAGAGTAACGCCCACGAATCTCATAGTAGGCCGAACATCTGAAAAGGAAATGCTCCTTCGACTCAATCTTTCCCATCTCCCAAGGAACACATCTGACATAGTCTGTCCTTCCGTGGGGTACCCTGATAACGACCAGTCTCAATAGTAAGCTGGTGGGAAGAAACCCGAAATTGTCCAAGAGTAAACCATAAACAGTGTGAGTGTCCACTACTGTCCATAATCCAGGTAGTGTGCATGTATAGGAAAACATGCTCTACGAAGCTCCAGACAATATGTCCAGAGGGAGAAAGAAAGAGAGAAAGAAAGAAAGAAAGAAAGAAAGAAAGAAAGTGTCCGTGAGATACCCTAAGGTATATAGGACTAGGAAAAGTACATATCAAGTGTGATAGATACCCAAGAGTACTGTGGCTCATACAACAAGAACTTAAAACTAAAATGAACTACTATTAACTCTCAAGGCCGAAAAATGCTCTCACGCTGGAGAGTGCCTCTGAATTTCTCTACTCTTCAATCTCTGGACTTTCAAACTCATAACTTAACAAAAACAGGCCGACCATCTATGAAAAAAATTCGTTGTCCTTTGCTTCTTCCTTCTGTTATTAGTTTCTTCTGTTCAGCCCATTGCAGTGGAGTCAAGTCTTCATCCACGTAATGGTCAGATCCTTTTAGACATCCTTGTCTGCGTAAAACCGTTTGCCGAAGTTTGCATCTTTAAACCGCATAAAAACCACGGAGGGTTGGAGCTTACCCTCCCAAGCTGCAACAATGGCTTCCTCAGATATTGAAAAATTGGAGGAAATATATGCATTTGGTTCAGCAAGCAGGTCTTTTTCTTCAAATTTGACTCCTCGTACCCTGATGTTGAGTGTTTTCGCCATTTGCTTTTTTTGCTCTTCCATTGTCTTGGTGATGACTTGGTTGGGATTTTTAACCACTTCGGCCCATGACTTTGTCAAGATTTGAAGCTTTTCTTCAAGGATTTTCACTTTTCCAACAAGGGCAGAAAGCGAATCCTCTTCCGAGTGTCCTTCTACTTGCTCATCTTCTGCCAGTTGTTCTTTGAGAAGCTCGTTCTCCACTTCCAACATCCCTATTTTCCCTTGTAACTGGGCCACTGTAGTTTCAAGTCCGGATATACGAAAGGCCTGTCTTGTAGTTCTTCTTGTATTGTGTCAATGTGGTGACAGAGTATAATGGTGCCATTAAAGGATGGCTCGGAAGAATATGTGGAACCGGAGTATTCACTAGGAACAGCGCTAGCTATTGGATGCACTGGCGTGGAAGTGGCAGGTGTAGAAACGGAAGAATGCACAGGTGTGGAGGTGGGCAGCAACGCTGAGGTGGCAGACAACGATGGTTCATCTGGTGACAGCTTTGAGGTGGCAGGCAGCGATGGTGATGGCAGAGAGAGAGAGAGAGAGAGAGAGAGAGAGAGAGAGAGAGAGAGAGGTGTTGTTTTTACTTCCAAAGATTTTTTAGCCAGACGATTGTTGTTGTCAGCTTCCAAAGTTCCTTGGGCCAAATACAGCAGATCGGGTATTACTGGATGCTCCATGCAGCGGGACTGGTGTAAGTTTCTATAGTAGGCTTGAATTTAAGTGTTGAGCCATCTAAAAAGTTGTTTGATTACCCAAATAAGTTTATTTCTAATACACATCCAATCAGTTTGATTTTCCATAGGCTAGTTATCTATATCTTTAATGAATGTAGTGGGTGGTATAACTTATTTGATTTCTTGGATCATTTAAGAAATTTGAGTAGCCCAGAAGTGGGCGACTCATCGGTATAGAAATTTTTGGCTTGAAGGTAGTAAGTCATGTTGTGTTTGTGTAAAATGAGTTTTACAATATTTGCATGTTGCATTGTCTGGTTTGGCAGATCATAGCAAAAGATCAATCTGTGAAGGTGTCGAAAAGTCTTGAAGATATTCAACGATGTGCTTTTCTTCAAAAGGTTATTTGCGCATGATGCATGCTTTTCTTGTTTAAGCCACTCGTTATAGGAGAATCAAATACATTTGTGATTTTCTCAACTTGGCATGATAACATTGATGCGATATTGGTGTTGTTTGTTTGTTCTCCTATTTGTAAATGGATATCAGAGCCGATTCATTCCAATGTGGACCTATGAAACCTTCGAGTGTTGTTGCCTTTCTGTATAATGAGTAATATAATGTTGTTAACTAGCATCACATTAAGCACAAAAGACTGTGGATGACGAGCAAATAGCACTTTCAAAGTAAGAACTATAAAGAAACGTCACATAAAGTTATTAGCAGATCCCCGACTAGAAAGAGCAATCAGTAAATCTCCAAGACATATCTATGCCAAATGAGTATGAGTGAGCTCTTATTTATGCTACTCATGAATTAATTTCAGAACAAGTTAGGGCAGCAAAGTAGTATTCCCCATTTGGAGCAAAAAATAGTGTACTCATCCAGAAGGCATGTTGAAGTTAAACTTGAAAGTATCATAATGTCCAGGGCCATAATGTCAAGTAATCCCTGTGAGTTCATAAATTTGTTGTAGATGGATGAACCCTGAAGTATTCTGAGTCCATAACAGTCCTTGGCTGAGAAAAAGATCCCCATCCCCCCCCCAAAAAAAAAAGTGGGCAATAATACAAAGCAGGTAGTAGCATTTGCTGGATTAGGCGGAGGTGAATGAATTGAAGCTTTGAACTCGAGTAGTTCAAACCTGGGCCGGTGCTAACCAACTTGGTTTGAATAAGAAAAAAAGGCTGGTGTGCACACACTTAATATTAGTGATAGTGCTTTGTGCGTGAGTGTTAATTTTATTTCCTACCTTTTTTAAAGGAAGATAAGACTTATGTGTGTGATAGGCTAGTTGTCTTGGCTGGAGCACACAAGTCCAATATTAGTGTAATTTTTTTTTAAAATTTACTTTTGGAAAGGCAATGTTGCTCAACTGCACAACAGGCTAGTTAATATCAGAAATTGTTTTTAAGATGTGATATTACTTCTGTGCATTGCATGTGATTTGGCTATGCTTGATATGGATTATTGTGCACAAGTTAGATATTGCTCCAATCCGTACGAGAAACTGCTTTCCTTATCTTTTCCTTTAGTTGTGAAAGGAGTAGTTTTTCATAAGATGAAAACCCTTGTGAAGAGAACTTCTTGCTACCAATAGTCATGATGGAGGTAAATCTTTTTGGGAGATTGTCCGAGAGACAATCCCTGATAGGTATCGCTAAAATCTTGCAGAAACATTGATCTGAATGGAACTACTAGAATTGAAGGATTCTAGGTGTTGAACTTATAAACCTAGTCAAATGAATAGTACATGCCACATGGTCAATAATTGGGTCCAAATTTTTAAGGCCCAAATACTTAGGCAAATTTTTTTTTTTGATGTAAGTCCCAAACTCGTGGGGAAGGCCTTCTTGCATGATGATGCCCCCACTTGAGTTTGGTAGACCCCCATGCACATGTGCATGGGGTGTACTAGTTAGATTTCCACCTATTAACATTAGATGTGGCATGCATGTGACATGCAAGTGGCAATATTAGACACTTGGCATTTGCATGCCAACCATTGTACATTCACAAAGTCTATTTAATAGAGGAAATCACTCTACTAGCACGAGGTGGAGAGAGAGGGATTTGGAACTTTCTTCCATCTTCATGGTGCTTTGTGTTTTCTTGCTCCATTCTTCATTGTCCTTGTGTAGGAACTCGCTGCAAGGACAGATCTGATTTCTGGTGGATCTCCATCGTTACTCATCCAATTCTGGTGGAATCAAGTGCAAATTGCTTGTAGGAGGAGGGCGATACCAGCCATACTACTTCTACTATCATTGGTTGCATGTTTGGAATCAGAACAGCCCACTAATCATTGCTGATTGGGTGATCTGTAAATATCATTTCTCTCCTTGAATACTTCTTAGAAATTGATGAAATCAAAAGCATTTGTTTTCTATTAGAAGGGTGCTATCACTAATTGTGATTAGAGGCCAATTAGAGGATGATTAGGATCTGATTTTCGAGTCTGGTCCTGCTGATTGGAGTGGCCAGCAAGTAGAATTCATTTCCATTTTGATTCATTGGTTTAGCATTGAGTAGAGTTCATATAGATTTGAACTAGGATCAAAATTTGGGATCCATAGCTTGCTGGTTTTTCATTTCTACTTGCATGTCAAGATTTCATATTGCATGTTTCATTCCTAGTTATGTTAGGCTCAAGTAGTCCTTGAAATCAACATTACTAGGGTCCTGGGCTTATTGTTTTTTAAGCTATTCTTAGCATCATCAATCTACAACACTAGGAAATAGGGTTTTCAAAGAATCCAGCCAACAAAGTGCTATAATACCATGTTATGAGCTCAATCATAGAGTCACTCCTGCTGTTCTTAAACCTTTTTGAGAGTAGTATATACACATGCAGTAGAGTCTCAATTGGTAGTGGAAGCTTTTAGGTGTGTGCAAGTTTTCATCTCTCAGGAGCCAAGGACATGTTTGTATTCATCTCATAGTTTCTCGACATAGTTCATGTGAAATCCTGATATAGATATCTCTTGAAACCCAGATAGCAACTTATACTTGGATACTACTGAGATATAAGTAGTGATGCCAGCTAGGATTTATTTTTCTTTGTGAATTTTGATTTATTCGAATCTCACCAGTAGATGTGTTATAACAAAGCTTTTTGCAAGCTGTGATTGATATTGTCTATTTCGGATGCAGGAATTGATCTTAGCTGCCATTGATCTGGTTGATGCCTCATCAAAAAGTGGAGGATTTCTTGTGTACTCCACTTGCTCTGTGATGGTTGCTGAGGTTGGGAGCAGATTTTCTGTGTCTTGTGTAATTGATAATCCGTTCATTTTCTTGTATCACAATATTGGTTTTGAAGATGGCTGTTTACTCATGTATATCATTTTGGGGGTGTATCAGAATGAGGCAGTTATCGACTATGCATTGCGCAAACGAGATGTCAAAGTTGTGGCATGTGGGCTTGAATTTGGACGTCCCGGGTACAGAGTGTAAACTTACTTTTATGTGCATTGTCCTTGTGTACTGAATATTTCACTTGCCATATTCAAATTCAACAATTCATGCTTGGTGGTTGTGCAATGTGTGCAGCTTCACTCGATTCAGGGAACACCGTTTCAACCCTTCACTAGCCAATACAAGACGGTTCTATCCGCATGTTCATAACCTGGATGGTTTTTTTGTTGCCAAGGTAATTTTTTAGTTTTTTAAATTGAGCTTTAAATGATCATAGCACTTTCGTAGCTGCTTAATGACTGTTCAATAAATGTGCAAACCTTTTCGCAGTTGAAGAAGCTTAGCAACAAGATAAAAAAGGATGATAAAGATGTAGCATCGGCAGAATCTGAAAAGCAGGAAACTGGTGCGGAGGTGATTGATACTGTAGATGCTATGACCATGAACAGAACAGCATTCGAAGGTGATTCTTTTGGAACAATACAGCATGAGAATAATAATGACAATGCCAACTCTGTCCGAAGAAAAAAATTTCTGAACCGAAAAGCTCTTAAAGCCCTACCATCAAAGGAAGAAATCTCCAAGAAAAGGTATCGAGTGCTTTTGAAGCGTGTAGTCTTTGCAGTATGTATCCTTTGGATGGTCTTTTGAAGATTTTCCTGGCTGATTTTTTTATCTTTAAAGTGTCATCGTACTTTCATTGGCACATAGAAATGCTTATTTCGGCAGGTTGAGATTTTTAAAAACCCGTTTTTCATGTCATATAACCAGTGAAAAAGAGAGGAAACTTGGAGTCATTTTTATCTTCGGAGAGGGAAAGGTTGTGCTTACATAAAGCAAATAAGTTACTTAGCAGTTTAATATTTACATTCAAAGCTATTCAATTTTGTGAGAATATAGTTGTTAGCTGTTAATAGGAAGAAAAGAGGTTTGGGATTAGCTGGAGTGTTAAAACTCCACTTAGGTGCTAGTATGCCCATGGTGGAGCTTCATACTCACCAGCACCAAGGTGGAAGCTTTGTAAAGTTGTGCCCATTGTAAAAATTACACCTTTTTTGAGTGAGTTTGGCCCCTGCTTTTCGTCCTTTTAGTTACCTGTCATCATGTTTGGATGTTTCTGTCATTGAAATGCTCAAGCTATTCATATTTCAGGGAAGAAAAAAGGGACCTGCTAAGAAAGGCGAAGACAAGGTAGTGTCACTCTTTTAAGAGGCAGATAACAGCAGTTAAACAAGCTGGTATATCTGCCTTGTTGAACATGATGTGCACTTGTGACCAAATACAAGATGAAGTTAGAAGCTAAATGTAACTTCTATCGAACAGTTGAAGCAGAGAGTTTCGATGGAAAAATTGCTGAAAGTTTACAACCGGGTCACAATCCCATGAGCATGAAGTTCATGATAGTTTTTTTTACGTACAGCATGATACTTGATGCTGCTTCTAGGGCAAAGTTCAGATAGGAGTTTTGTTTTTTACTTGAGGCAACTGGGTTATGATCCCAGATGTGATGCCAAAGTTCCTTGTGGCATTGATGCTCTGTACCACTGTGATGGATGCTAATCTATAAAGTGTTGAAGCAAAAACTTATTTTTTTTTACCATGTTAGGATCTTTGTTGATTCATAGAAAGCCATTGTAGTTTTCAGCATGAAATGGCAAAGATTATCTGGTTCAATACGACACACCCCCCCCCCCCCCCCCCCCCTTCCTTTTTTCCCTTTTTGTTAATAATAATCTGTGCTTTGGTCAAGCTTAATACGCACAAATGCCCTTTCGTAACTGGGAAGGGTATGTTCAAATATATGAACATGAATTTTATCTAACTGAAAAGGATCGTGAGCAGCCTTTTTAAAGTCCTGCAGTAAGAGATGAGGGCCTCCAGCAGTGTGTTGTCTGAAGTTCATGGACATAGAGTGACTGGAATCCCTTTCAAACTGAAAAGTTCGGGGCATTTTGTTATCAAGAAAATCAACTCAGATGCTTGTACTTCATTTTCAGTATGGGAGGATAGACTTGGAAGGTTCCTGCTCATCTGCAAGTTCTCAAGGGTGCTGACCAGTTAATGAACTCAGCTTTTCTTGCTAAAAGTAACTTTTTGGAAAAGAACTTGAAGCAATAAATTGGCATTGATGTATGCAAAAGTTACAAGGTGGTGGTTGATTTGATCTGCTGATGTTTAACCTATTGTCTGAGCAGTCGTAAATGCTTACCTTACTCCTGTTTGCGTTGAACTACTAGATTGCATATAAAATGTGTTGTATTTTCTAAAATTCTGCTGTAGCTAAGCTAATTCGCACAACAAGTCAATTAACCTTTAAGTTGTATTTACGAAGTGGACTGACTGGCTGGATTCAAATGGGCATCAGACTCCTTTCATTTGGAACTATGTTGGATTTTCAGAATTCATTGGAATCAGAACTTTGGAGCTTCAGTATTATTATGTAAGATAGTATGTTGTGCTAAATTTCTGATGCAGATTGTATAGTGGGTTTTGCCGAAATTCAGTAGGCGTACGTAACCTAGGAGCTATAGTATGCTTACATAAGATGGAAAAAATGGATGATGTATCGTATGTTGCAGATTTGGCTTTATATACATCAGAAAACTAGTTGCTTTAGACAAACTATTGCACTAGGAATTTCATATGAATTGTAGACTCATGTATATTTAGTTTTGCACGAGGCAAACACTTTGCCATTAAGAGAGGCACACGTATAACGAGTACCTAAGCTATTTAATAGGCTGAGATATAGGTCACCCTTGAGTAAGTATGAATAAACAATCGCTAGGGCCAATGCACAAGTTCCCCTTGCAGCACAAAGGTACCGTACTATTATCTGCTATGGAAATAGGGAAAAGCCCAACACAAATACATGTTGAGACCTGTTGAAATAGCAGTTGTTTTTGAAAATACTCCCTAAAGAATGATCAAAAGCTGCCACATTGAAAGATGTCTTTCAGCACGTTAGCATGTGCAAGCAATATATAATAAACAGTAAGCTCAGGAATCTTAAATTTAACAGTTTTTTCTGAGGCTATCTTAGAGTCCTAAAGTGCCTCTTGGTTTCCAAGGGAGGCTTGAACTTGGGACCAATGAAATTTTGGATGCCAAAGTAACCAACTGAGCCAATCCCATTGGGTCAATTAGAGTCCTAAAGTGGTGCAAGCAAGAAATCAATGCTTAATGTTTACAACCTAAAATTTGTAGCAGGCTTTTACAAGTTCCTTGTGCAAGGACATGAGCACATATTTGTAAGTTTATAGCTACACTTGTGATAATTGTAAATGAAATTTACCTTTTTAGTGTTTTGAGGTATTTGTAAATACACTCTTGTCCGTACAATTGCTAACCCGGCACTCACTTGCCATTTTATCCAAGCATGCTTGCTCAGTCTTTATAACAACCCATGAAGGCATGTGACTGAAATCCTCCTTTGCAACAACATGCAAAGCACTGATTTTGCATGGGTAAAAGATTGGGGATAGATAAGATTCTGAATTGGTTTAGAGCAGAATGTCTTCCTATCTTTAAAGATATACGAGTCTAGGTTTTATAAATACGAACTAATTTCATTGTAATTCTTAACGTTGTATTTTGTAGAATGAATGCTGCATGCAGTAGCACCACTTATTCTATGGCTTCAATCAGGGGTTACAATAGAAGGTTCATCACAATTGTTCATAACACTAGCTGAGTGTTATTTGAGGATATGCTCACCTTAAGAGTCATAAAATTTCTTGTATCTACAATGGAGTTCTGATTAAAAAATGTACCAAGCTATGCAATGCTTTTGCTGAAATCACTTTGTAAAGTCTTATGTTTATTTTGAAGTCTTGTTATTGGAAGCGTAAGTTGCCTAAGGAAAGATCCCTAATGGCTCATCACTTCTGATTCATATCCAAGTCCACAAGTAGTTGCAAACTTTGGCTCTTTAGCATTGATGAAGCACCTAAATCAACAAATATTGGCAACATCTTTATAAAGTGCTTGGGCTACACATAATTTATCATAGGAATCAATGAACCCATGATCAATTAAAACCCTCAAGGATGATATATATGAATCAAACGAATATAGCTATGATGTTTGGAATCTCTCCTATTATTCAATCTTTGGAAGGAGAAGGACAAATTTTCCAATGAAGAAGATTGGCTTATTTTTTTACATCAAATTATGAAATCTTTTTTTTTTATGATTTCTAATCAATAAACAATGAAAATGTGGTTCGAGGTCTCTTTGAAAAGGATAGAATAACAATGGACCTTGTCGTAGGCAAGTTTTCACAAGAATAGGAGCAATTGACGAAGTGCAGTATCACATACATTCATTGATCAATAAGAAAAGAATAAAAATTTATCAATATTTTGAAACCTCTGAAAATGATTCATATCTAATAGTGATGTCATCAAGAATTGGCTCATTAATTATTTAGAGCAAAAATCATTTCATCAAGATTGTTAGTTCTTGATGGAACCAATGTAGTTTAATAAGAATGGAAAGCATGTAGAATTAGAGTCGGCTATTTTGCCATATTCTATTACTAAATCTAAATGGGTTTTGAGAATTTGGGAGTAAACTTTTTGCAAGTTTTGTGATTCTTAGTCTATTCATGGTTCGTCGATTATGTAACACAATCTAATACTAACTGCATTTTTTCTCTAACTAAAAGAGAAGGCTACCTAAATGCAAAATTTTTAATGGATTTCAACATAAACAAACATGTCGCTTTTGAGAACCTCGACCATTGGTTGTCTCCACCCTATATTACTAATAATCCTCTCAATGTCTCTTGATAGGTGTCAAGTCAATCTCTAGCACATTTTTTTTTTATGGAATTGTGTCCACTTTCATTTTCTTTTTATGTATTAAGATTAGTTTTCTATTTACAATACCACAAAAGGTTGTGAATCTATAGCATTAGCCACTGTATCATGTGAATCATTCACAACCATTCAACTTTCTCATGTAAAACAAATTGTATAGTCTATGTGATAATGCAAGTACCAGAGTGTGTAGTCTATATGGTAGTTACCATCACTTTTATAAAAATTTTTCACTTTTAAGATATTAAATTGTATGTCTATGGATACATTATAGGTTTGATAGGTTGAAAAGTTCATATTATACAATAGAAAAGATAATTTGACACGTTTGAGAACTAAATTTTGAGTAAGAACATTATCTTGGAATATTTTTTGTAGCGTCTAGACAACACACTGACATGCTAAGTGAAATACCTAGAAATATTGTTTTTTGTAGCCTTTAAAGATAGCATGCCGACATGCTAAGTGAAATAAAATTTCTTTTTATTGTAGCCTCCAAAAATAGCAAGCTGGTGTGCTAGGCTATTCAGCCGCAATTTTTTTTTTTTTTTGGGCTGATTCGCCTAGTACCCCGGCGTGCCATCTTTGGAGGCTTAAAAAATTAAAATTTTCTTAGTTTGGGACTTCATTATGGGATTTTTAACTATGTACCAAACCACAATTCTTAATAATAAACATTCAAGTAGTGGCATAAAAAAAGTAGCACACCATGTCTTATGTTTTTGTTGAATCATGGCAAGAAAGAAACTCACAAACTCCCAAAATGCCAAGGCCCCATCTAAACCAAGAAGAAACGAAATTATCAAAACCAATTACAAAGAGATTTGACATGGATGGATTTTTTTGGGACTTCAATGAAGAGCAGAGCAAGACTACCTTGCAGCAAACAAAAAGAAATTCCAAAAAGATGAAGAAAATCTTAGATCTATCCTTATTATGCCATGCTATACCAAACATTAATATTAAAATTGGTCTTATTGCAACAGCATTGTAAAAGACTTTATCATTGTACATGGTTCATAATTTTTAAAACTTTCATAGTGGTTTAAGGGAGCTCATTTACTAGAGTATCTAGGGCTTCTCATAGAGGGAACATACATGCAACAGTCAAACTAACAATTACATTGGAACTCCAAAATCCAATGTAAAATTTGAGGCATTTACCTTGTGAAAACTAGGAGCTATTTTTAAGGGATTATTTTTTATAAGGCTAGTGAAGTTATCAACAAGAGTTCATAAGTGGAGAAGGCATTGGAGCAACAATTTCAAACCCCTCATTAGCGTTACCATTGCCTCTCGATCAATAAGGGCCTCAGGCTAATATGGTTGAACTAGAAGCATCTTTTAGCCAAGATGGACATATCAATGGATGGGACTATTTGAAGAATACCGTGATCTTGGTCTTAACGGACAATATGCTATTTATGTTGTCGCACAACAACAATAATCAAGACAATGGACAAGAGCTCCATTAGGATGTTTTCGTTGTGGTGGGAATCACCGAATAACAGAATGTCCGAATAAAGGACCATTTTGTCGAGAATGTGGTTATGAACATTGCTATAAATGTTGTCCGACTAGACCAAAGTTGCCAACCACAACTACACTAGTTAACTTGTTTTCAATCAGTCTAAGGAAATCTTATAGAATAAGCTCATGCACACTTCAAAGGAAGACAAATGAGCACCAATGATTCTTTCACAAGAGCTCAAAAGCAAAAGGATTGTTTTTGAACCACCACTTGTGGAAACAAACCAGTGATTGATCAACCTTCAACATCCGAGGTATATCCTAACATGGAATCAGGAAAGAAGAAATATCATAATATGAGGCAATGGATAAAAGATTTTCAAGTAGAACAAGCATTAGAAACTACTAGAGTTGCTGCTCTAAAGCCACTTGTACCCATTGTCATTGGAAGTATGCCGAATCCATTACATAGTTCAAATCAACAAATAGTTGCAAATATTCAATTACATTATATTTGGTACCTTATGTAAAGGAAGTTTTTGCAGGATGATCAACAGATCCAGAACCAAAGATCCAAAGTGAACTTTTATATTGTGCTAAATTTGAAAATTAAATGAAATTCTCCATATAGGGGCAGCATGGAAAAGTGAGCAACATAAATATTACTTTGCCCATTGTTGGAGGGTTTGCGGATCCCAAGGCAACCCTAACCCTAGTTAATAAGTGAGAGGGATTTGGCACCCTGCGTGTGTAAGTCCAACCCGATGACCACATAGTTATTTGATTGACTAGTTAAAAGTCAATAAAGGACTTTAGGCCTTTTTGCGGGACTTTTAATGTCGCAGGGCCTAAATGTCAAGTTAGTGAATAAAGTTGGGTTTCCCTCCAATTTTGATGGTTCCCACACTTTTTTAAATTTGAATAAAAAGAGAGGCAAGACTGGACCAATAGGATTCAGAGGCCAGGGTCCTCCTCTCTACTATAAAAATGGGACCAACTCGAGTGGCTCCTGATGTTCATTTTCTCATTTCAATAAAAGCAGATTGGTTCTCTTTAGAAATGGATTGATGAATGTCCTTGCTTTTCCTCTCTTTTCCTCCATTTCTCATGCTTTCTTTGGATTTTGTTAATTGTTGGATATGATCATTATGCTATTTCTTATGTTTTTTGTGAGAGAGAAAGGGAGAGAGAGAAGAGTAAGTTTCTATCATTGTTGTGGATTTAGGATTTATGGAAGTAGGGTTAATGGATAGAGTGTTAATGCTTAGAATTAATAGATGTTAGTGTTAGATCCTCCATTCATGTTGAAATCTGAACTATACTATCGCTCTCATGGGAATGAATCTACGCGTGACAACTAACTCTGTCTCTTTGATGCTAGATTGACTAGATCTTGGATTCAGGATAGGCAAGAAAAGAAACCCACTACAATTTTGGCGCCGTTGCCGGGGAGCTACGCCAATTTTTCAGTTTGCAGCATGTTTGGTTGATGGTTAGCTTGCATTAGGCATCTTGTCATGAATAATGTTAAATCTGCATTTTAGGATTAGTTTGGGATTGATTTTGCTTGATTTGAGTGGATTTGCTTGTTTGAAATCTAATCTGATTATTAAACAGGAAAAGCTATTCAGATCACCAATCTTAAGATTTATTTGGATATGAGATATCAGAGAAAATAACAAAAATCGGCCAAATCTGTCAAATTTGGTCAAAAAGAGACAAAAAGCGTCATCAGAGCTTAGAAATTTTTACCCTCTTTCAGGATACCTTCGCCGAGTTGCAGACACCTTCGGTTTTGTTTACAAAACCTTCAGGTTAAAGGGCGAAGATTAATTCCCATCATATTTCTAGAAACATAAAAAAAACCACCAAAAACCACCGAAAATTATCAAAACCCTAAAAAATACAGAAAAAGAACCTTCACCCAATTCACTGTGCTTAGATGTGATTTAGATCTATTTGCTGCCAGGTCGACGAAGGATAATACCAAGAATAGAAAGGGTTTCAGAGAATCAGTTGTCATATTGTCATATTTTTGCCAAAAAAGGCACTTTTTTGCAAAACTACCAGTATTATTCTTGATCCTTCGCCAAAACCTTCGTTGAGTTTCCAAAACATTCTATTTATAGAAAAATACTATTTTTAAGTTCGGCGAAAATTCTTCTTGATCAGATCACAAAAAATCTTGAATTTTATCCTCGCCAGATTAGAGAAACTGTATTTTCTTGAGTCAGAAAGCTTCGTCCGGTTTTCCATAGTTTTATCTGTGTCTGATCTTCCATCTGAGAAGTCGACGAAGGTTATTTCCCAAGAAATTGCTAGAAAAGTGTTAAGAGAGTTTTTTTTTTCCAAGATAGCACTGTTGAACCTTCGCCGAGCCAACCTGTGAGATTTATCCTCAAGATAAACTTAAGCTGTTTCCTATGGCCTTAATAGGCGCAGTACAAGATTGGTATTATAACCAAGATGAAACTGAACGTACAGATTGGGAGGTTGTTAAACGAGCCCTTATCACACAGTTCAAACCGCGGAAGTTTATGGAAGAACCTTTTCTACCTCTTAGTAAAATTAAAATGGGAAAGCGGGAAATGGTTCGAGATTACATCGAAAGGGTGAAACGTCTTAGATCTGAATGTCAAGCTGAGCTGATTAATGAAAAGGCCATGATTATGTGGTTTTTGTCAGGTCTACCTAAACGGATCAGACATGAGGTGAAATGCCATAATGAGTATGCACTTTTGCAAAATGCTATGGACGATGCAATTCGGGAGGAGGATGAAGATTCGGATGATGAGCCGAATGTCAGTATATTGCCTTATACAGCAGGGCAGACTACTACGACATCCACCACTATTGCATCAACGAATGCCAATGCTACTGCAGAAATGATGCTCAATGAGTTTGAGAAACTTGGGAAGACCCAGCAAAAACAGTTGGAAAAGTTGTAGTTGCAATTTGATGAGAAGATCAAAGCATTAGAAAATTTTCACGGAGAAGCGAACAAGGAACCTGAGAAGTTTGCAAAGACTTTTTCTACCAGGAAAAATGTCTGGTGTTCTATTTGTACAGGAAATCACACAGTGAACGAGTGTCCTCGACTAAAAAAACGAATGGAAATCAGTGTTTGCCATCTGTCTAATTCACCTGACCATGAGACTGCTTTTTGAAACTTCCACCCTCGAATAATTCAGCAACGGTATGCCCAGATGGGATATCGAGAACCACAGTATGGAGGAAATCCAGCAACCAGACTACGACAATCTACTCTTGGATACCCGAAACGTCTAGCTTTGCCTGCCCCACCAAAACACTCTGCTCCTCCTGCCAATTTGATGGAACCAGAACCTTACGGAAGTGTTGAGCAATGGAGCTATGGTAATGATCAGGAAGGTGGATCTTCAGAACAGTATGCCATTTATGTTGTCGCTCAACAACAAGCCTTGAGAAATTGGGCCAGAGCACTGCTTGTATGCTTTGCATGTGGAGAAAATCACAGAGTTGCAGAATGCCCAAATAAAGGAAATACCAAGAGGGTTACCATAATGCCCAAGGATTTTCAGCTTCTGATGAGAATCAATAATAGGTACTGTAGGTTACATGTATCTGAGTTACGTCGCCAACCCTTGCCAGTTGCGGGTACATTCTTATTACGTGCCAATGCTGCAAAGGCATAAATGAAAAGATTTGGGATTGGCTATGGACAAAATCACCATCCATATGCCCAATTGGCCAATCATCCATCAGCCTTACAGCTGGAACATTTCAGTGGACTTCCATTGTGCCTTACAAGCATATCAGAGAGAGTATGTCCACTCTCTGGATCCAACGGTGCGACAATCGGTAATGTTTAATAAAGATCTAACTCTGTTGGCGTCAGTGGCAACCAAATGGGACGATTGCCTTCCTACCCTGGCATTCGCTCCAAATAAGCCGATGGCCTCAGAGCAAATCAAAGATCAGCTGTCGATTGCTCGATTGTATCTCCGCGCAGCTATGATGGGCGGCTCTTGGGAATCCCGCTTCACCTCATGGACAACTTCCAAGTGGATTGTCAGAGCCCACCGTTGTTTCCTGCCACACAACTTGGATTTCAATACTGCACACCTTGACTTTATGGAGAAGGTGCAGTATCATTTAATTAAGATTTGACGCGAAGCCAATAAAAGTCCCCAATAACTGCATATTGCAGGTGTCGTGGGACCGCCACCAGTTTTGGTGGGGGATACTGTTGGAGGGTTTGCGATCCCAAGGCAACCCTAATACTAGTTAATAAGTGAGAGGGATTTGGCACCCTGCGTGTGTAAGTCCAACCCGATGACCACATAGTTATTTGATTGATTAGTTAAAAGTTAATAAAGGACTTTAGGTCTTTTTGCAGGACTTTTAATGTCGTAGGGCCTAAATGTCAAGTTAGTGAATAAAGTTGGGGTTCCCTCCAATTTTGATGGTTCCCACACTTTTTTAAATTTGAATAAAAAGGGAGGCAAGATTGGACCAATAGGATTCAGAGACTATTGGTATTTCTTATGTTTTTTGTGAGAGAGAAAGGGAGAGAGAGAAGAGTAAGTTTCTATCATTGTTGTGGATTTAGGGTTAATGGATATAGTGTTAATGCTTAGTGTTAATGGATGTTAGTGTTAATCCTCCATTCATGTTGAAATCTGAACTATACTATCGCTCTCATCGGAATGAACCTACGCATGACAACTAACTCCGTCTCTTTGATGCTAGATTGACTAGATCTTGGATTCAGGTTAGGCAAGGAAAGAGACCCACTACACCAATCAAGCCTAAGCAGTTTGCTCAAGAAGCCATAGTAGTGGTTGATGGTGGATTTGGAGTTAATCTAATTTCTTTCAAATTATATGAGAAATGAGGACTTTCGAAGCTAAAACCAGCAAACTTTGCAATAAAGTTGGCAAATCAGTCAAGTGTAGTGGAAGACATATCAATAAAAGTGACAAGTGTTCAATTTGTCATTACCTTTGTGGTAATGGATTTACTTGATGCACTATTAGTTTATCGAATATTGTTGGCGTGTCCTTGGTTATGAGTTGAAATAGATCCAAATTATCTTTGCTATTTGACTCCCTTTGATGCTCTTGACTAGCTCCAAATTGCCACCTTTCCTTTTGTGTTGTTGAAGCCCTGCAAGATCAATTTATTGATCTTCCTCTTGAACATCAAAGTCATTGACTAAGACTTATTTTCCAGATTGATTGATTGCTTCCATTCCATGAAAACCACCATCCACTTGCATAGCATCATTTACACAAGAAGATGAACCAAAACATGTGAGTAAAGCAAAGCTTGTACCTTCAACTTGCTTACCCTTCTCATCATATGTATTCCTAGATGGCTTTTATCTTTCCCTTGAGGATCTTCTTAGAACTTGACTTGGAGAGGCATCTCCACCATCACCATCCAAAGAACCATCTTCATCACCATCAAAAATGTTAGATTGATCAACATCAACAACTGTGATGCCACTTTATTGTTATATTGAATATCAACCTCAATATGGCATGATATCTCGAAAATGAAGATATAAGCTGGATAAGTATAAATCATGAGGGAGCCTAAGTCATATTTCAAGAATATATCTCCTAAGTACTTGCCTTATAATAAAGGGCAAGACCTTTAAAAGGAAAGACATAGCTTTGGACAGCCTTTACTAGGTCGTCCACATGAAACGACTAGATATGAAAAGACATGATAAACTACAGTAATCTTAACTCTTAGTTAAATATACCTCTTATGGTATAATTGAACGTGTACTCAATCTAGTTGTTAACTAGACCCTTTCGCGGGAGCGACGCACCTGTTGTTTTAGAGGTGTGTTTGTTAGCCCCGTAGAACATATATTGATCTCACACTTCAGTCTCGAGCATCAAGAGAGAAGAGCTTATGCATATGTAAGAGGTTGAAGAAGTGAATAGTGTGCTGAGAGTTATTCTCCCTTATCTCTGCTCTCCGCACTGTTGAGTGTGAGTGATCATGAGTCTACTAACAATTTCTAACGCAATACATGAATTACTCTCTGATCAGACAGACTCTCTAGCGCATTACAGTCATTTGTTGTGTATCCGTAAAGCATGCTCTAAAGAACTGTCTTAAAATCATCTTATTTGTCTATTGCGAATACTTTCTTTTCGGCACTCAAATAATGACTATCTTTGGTACAGTCTAGCACGATCATTGAATAAAGCTGTATGTATACATATGAGATGACAGTCCTTGTCTGAAGAATTGAGTCTTCGATCTGTGTTCCTGATTGTAATTGACATAAGTTTCTAACGTGCTCTAAAACTATTTGTGTTCTTTAACTATTAATTTGGACTTAAGTTGTTGAGGACTTCTGTCTAGAAACGAATAGTTCGCGAATGTGATTAATCAATTGTTTGCACAGCCATGAATACATCGAACATTTCTCGGTCCTCTGTTGACACCTTAATCAGCCGAAGTGTAGTATAGCTGTACTACTCTGATAACATCTCATCTGTAGAACACGTTTCATTCGATTTGATAGAGGCCAGATTGTTGTTTTGAAATTATTAACATTACATTTCTCAAACATAAGTAATACTGGTTACTTTCTAATGTCTGTCGACAACCAGAATAACACTCTAGACCACTTGTCATAAATTGTACCAAATTTCTAACGTTGTCCTTTGTGGGAATGACACTATTTACTACAAAATCTATATTAACCTTGTTGGTATAGTACAACAACAACATAAAGCTTATCCACATTCTCCTCTTCAAAGACAATGTCATTAACTTTCTTTGACTTAGGAATGTAAATCCTATAAGCTTTTCTTACTTCACTATTGTCCTGCGAGAGTTCAACTTTATGGAAATTTGAGAGCCTACTAAACTTCGTACTGAATACCATCTTTGGAAACTAAGGCATGTCTATGAAAATGTTTTCTTAGGGTTTCTTACATAGGAAGTGTTGTAAATGGGAGACAAATATAAGAGATGCCATCACGCTTTCAATTCAAACGAAATGTATTAAAGCTTAGAGTTGGATTGTATGTTACTCCCCATTAAGCGATCTAGTGAATGCCAACTAAATTCTTTTATGTTTTAAACATAGAACGATGCAATCACAAGGCGTAGAATTGGAAGATAAAGAAGATATGGTAGCCGTTAGTACGCTAGACTTGTGAATATGTTTTGGTTCATAGAAGCTGGAATGGCATGGATTTGCCCAAGCTTCATAGCACTCGTACTTACATAAGGCTTCATAGAGTTCGATGGGTCAGTATGGCACAGATCTACCCTGACACCTAATGTTGTACCTGAACCATATATGTTTTATAATTTTTGAATGAAAATGATTGCTTCACTCATATGTCAAATTACACTTGAAATTTCATACGTTGTTTATGTCCTAAAATTGATCAACATGGCTTCTGCCCTGATACCGTAATACTATTGGGAAGATTGGACAAATGATATGCAATTGAATTTATGCTGATAAAATAGTCAATCTTGTTTCGAACATGGATAACAACTGATGCTCAGCTATGACACCTCTCTTCCTCTGGTACTAACTCGTGCGATTTTGTGTTGTGGAATTACTACGAGCTACACTTTACAACAAAACAGAGCAGCTGAATGGAAGAACCTCACACTATTGGAAGCTGCACGATACATGACAGTCAACATGCATTTGCCTCAAATCTTTTGGGCAGAAGCGATCTCTACGGCCTGCTATCTGCAAAATTACTCTAGCACTAAAGCAGTTGATTCCAAGACACCGTTTGAAGCCTACTATGGCTACAAACCAAGTTTGAAACACCTACATGTTTTCGGATGTCTCTGCTATGCACAAGTGTCGTCTAATCTGAGGAAGAAACTGGACCTAGTAAGCTGTAAAAATATCTTCATCGGCTATTCAACATCACACAAAGCATATCGTGTATATGATGTTGTTATGGGCCAGATCTCAGCTAGTCACGATGTTGTCTTTCTTGAACAAAAGTATCTCGATTTCAAGCTGAAGCAGCCAATGCAAGAGCATGCCATAGTAGCTCCACCCTTTATCAATAGGCAACAACCTACGATTGTTCAAACAATGGAGTTCATCCCAATGGCTCCACTTATCATCGATGGGCCTAGACACAAGATTGTTCAACCGCAAGATGCTATGATCCCAGTCATTTACCAAGGAGAATTGCCTGCTCATGCACCTACAGTTCGACAGTCTGTAAGAGAACGACAACACTTGATCACTTCGTCCCTCAAGCTTTCATCAGTCATGACGAACCTGCCACCGTGACATAAGCCCTGTCAATGCCCGATGCAGACAAATGGAAAGTTTCCATGGATGTTGAGTATCAGTCTCTAATGAAGAACAAGACCTGGAGTCTTGTCAATCCTCCTACAGGTGTAAAACCAATTGACTCCAAGTGGATCTTCAATCTAAAGCTTAAACCAGATGGATCAATATCCAAATGAAAAGCTAGACTGGTGGTTAAAGGATTTGAACAAGTATATGGGATAGACTACATTGAGACCTTTAGTCTAGTGGTAAAGCATCAGTCTATTCATATCTTATCCTTCTGTTGGAGGGTTTGCGGATCCCAAGACAATCCTAACCCTAGTTAATAAGTGAGAGGGATTTGGCACCTTGCGTGTGTAAGTCCAACCCGATGACCACATAGTTATTTGATTGATTAGTTAAAAGTTAATAAAGGACTTTAGGCCTTTTTGCGGGACTTTTAATGTTGCAGGGCCTAAATGTCAAGTTAGTGAATAAAGTTGAGGTTCCCTCCAATTTTGATGGTTCCCACACTTTTTTAAATTTGAATAAAAAGAGAGGCAAGACTGGACCAATAGGATTCAGAGACTAGGGTCCTCCTCTCTACTATAAAAAGGGACCAACTCGAGTTGCTCTTGATGTTCATTTTTCTCATTAGAAATGGTTTGATGAATGTCCTTGCTCTTCCTCTCTTTTCCTCCATTTCTCATGCTTTCTTTGGATTTTGCTAATTGTTGGATCTGATCATTATTGGGATCGCTATTTCTTATGCTTTTTGTGAGAGAGAAAGGGAGAGAGAGAAGAGTAAGTTTCTATCATTGTTGTGGATTTAGGGTTAATGGAAGTAGGGTTAATGGATATAGTGTTAATGCTTAGTGTTAATGGATGTTAGTGTTAGATCCTCCATTCATGTTGAAATCTGAACTATACTATTGCTCTCATGGGAACGAACCTACGCGTGAAAACTAACTCCGTCTCTTTGATGCTAGATTGACTAGATCTTGGATTCAGGATAGGCAAGGAAAGAAACCCACTACAATTTGGCGCCGTTGCCGAGGAGCTAAGCCAATTTTTCAGTTTGCAGCATGTTTGGTTGATGGTTATCTTGCATTAGGCATCTTGTCGTGCATGAATAATGTTAAATCTGCATTTTAGGGTTAGTTTGGGATTGATTTTGCTTGATTTGAGTGGATTTGCTTGTTTGAAATCTAATCTGATTATTAAACAAGAAAAGCTATTCAGATCACCAATCTTAAGATCTATTTGGATCTGAGATATCAGAGAAAATAGCAAAAATCGGTCAAATCTGTCAAATTTGGTCAAAAAGCGTCATCAAAGCTCAGAAATTTTTACCCTCTTTCAGGAAACCTTCGCCGAGTTTCAGAAACCTTTGGTTATGTTTACAAAACTTTCAGTTTGAAGGGCGAAGATTAATTCCCAGCAGATTTCTAGAAACATAAAAAAAACCACCAAAAAACACCGAAAATTATCAAAACCCTAAAAAATACAAAAAAAAAAACTTCGCTTGATTCACTGTGCTTAGATGTGATTCAGATCTATCTACTGCCAGGTCGGCGAAGAATAATACCAAAAAAAGAAAGGGTTTCAAAGGATCAATTGTCATATTGTCATATTTTTGCCAAAAAGTCACTTTTTTGCAAAATTACTAGTATTACTCTTGATCCTTCACCAGAACCTTCGTCGAGTTTCCAGAACATTCTAGTTATAGAAAAATGCTATTTTTAAGTTCGGTGAAGATTCTTCTTGATTAGATCACAAAAAATCTTGATTTTTACCCTCGCTAGATTACAAAAACTGTACTTTCTTGAGTTAGAAACCTTCGTCCGGTTTTTCATAGTTTTATCTGTGTCAGATCTTCCATCTGAGAAGTCGGCGAAGGTTATTTCCCAAGAAATTGCCAAAAAAATGTTCAAAGAGTTTTTTTTCCCAAAATAGCATTGTTGAACCTTCGCCGAGCCAACCTTCGCCAGTCCTATTTTTAGTTTCTGATTTTCCAAGTCTCTGTCAAAATTTGGATCAAATCTGATATGTTATGAATTGGATTATGAGAGACTTATTATTTTTGAGAAGTATCGATTGATTGAATTTCGGAAATTTTTCATCATATATAGTCAAATTCTTGAAAAGTGGAATAAAGCTAGCAGATCTAATCTGAAATAGTTTATTTGAAAAAATTTATATCCAATCTCATTATCGATTTTATCTAAATTTGTAAAGATGGCTGCCCTTGGAGCTGCTCCTGGAGGTACTCCACATGAGGTCAATCCAATTATCGTTAGAAAAGCACCCCGATTGGATCCACCCAAATATAATGGATTAACAGATCTAGTTAGATTTCTTCAGATCTATGCTGAATCCTGTGAGGTCTATGGTGAGATTTATCCTCAAGATAAACTTAAGCTGTTTCCTATGGCCTAAATAGACGCAACACAAGATTGGTATTATAACCAAGATGAAACTGAGTGTATAGATTGGGAGGTTGTTAAACGAGCCCTTATCACACAATTCAAACCGTGAAAGTTTATGGAAGACCCTTTCCTACTTTTAAGTAAAATTAAAATGGGAAAGCGGGAAATGGTTCAAGATTACATCGAAAGAGTGAAATGTCTTAGATCTGAATGTGAACATGAGCTAATTAATGAAAATGCCATGATTATGTGGTTTTTTTTAGGTCTACCTAAATGGATCAGACGTGAGCTGAAACGCCATAATGAGTACGCACTTTTGCAAAATGCTATGGACGATGCAATTCGGGAGGAGGATGAAGATTCAGATGATGAGCCGAATGTCAGTATGTTGCCTTATACAGCAGGGCAGACTACTACGACATCCACCACTATTGCATCAACAAATGCCAATGCTACTGCATAAATGATGCTCAATGAGTTCGAGAAACTTGGGAAGACCCAGCAGAAACAGATGGAAAAGTTGCAGTTGCAATTTGATGAGAAGATCAAAGCATTGGAAAATTTTCACGAAGAAGCAAACAAGGAACCTGAGAAGTTTGCAAAGACTTTTCCTACCAAGAAAAATGTCTGGTGTTCTATTTGTACAGGAAATCACACAGTGAACGAGTGTCCTCAATTAAAAAAACGAATGGAAATCAGTGTATAATTCAGCAACGGTATGCCCAGATGGGATATCGAGAACCACAATATGGAGGAAATCCAGCAGCAAGACTGTGATAATCTACTCTTGGATACCCGAAACGTCTAGCTTTGCCTGCCCCACCAGAACACTCTGCTCCTCCTGCCAATTTGATGGAACCAGAACGTTACAAAAGTGATGAGCAATGGAGCTATGGTAATGATCAGGAAGGTGGATCTTCAAAACAGTATGCCATTTATGTTGCTGCTCAACAACAAGCCTCGAGAAATTGGACCAGAGCACCACTTGGATGCTTTGCATGTGGAGAAAATCACAGAGTTGCAGAATGCCCAAATAAAGAAAAATTTGTACCATTCTGTCGTGATTGTGGATATGGGCATTGCTATAAAGACTGTCCAGCAAGACCGAAGCCACCACCAGCTGCAGCACCTGTAAATTTGATAACAATCAAGCAAGGACTAGTAGCTCAGAATAAACCAAGTGCACCCTTGTTGGTGGTCACCATAGCACAAAAGCAAAAAGAAGTGGATCCAGTACCTGCTGATTCTATACCAATATTTTGTCTAGCAAGATCAATATTTCATTGGGAGAGTTCCTAAAGCTGGTGCCAAAAGCAAAAGAAGTTTTAGCGCAAAAGTTAGCTCAAGAAGAACTAGAAGTCCATCAGGAGCCGCTTTTTTGTGCTGGATTTGAAGAATCTAATGATGTACTCCATGTTGGAGCCGCTTGGGAAAGTGAACAAAAGAATATCACTCTGCCGATACAACATAGACAATTTTCTAAAGAAGCAGCCATGATAGATGGCAGTTCAAGAGTTAACCTGATTTCTACAAAGCTATGTACAAAATGGGGCCGTACAAAGATTAAGCCTGCTACTTTTGCTATTAAGCTAGCTGATCAAACGACAGTTCGTCCACGAGGAATAGTACAAGATATACCTGTCAGGATTGTAGGAGTACAGTTCGTCATTACTTTCGTCATGATGGACTTACCACAAGCACCAAATGTCTACCGAGTTCTCTTAGGACGTCGATGGTTACGAGTTGTGCAAGTAATTCATATCTAGGGTACCGGAAAAAACACTTTTGAAAATCGTGAACGTGCAGTTAAAGTTGATCCTACGACTTGGACTATCAAACCAGTGGTTCAAAAAGCGGATGACGATTCATCAACAACGGATCACACTTGTGATTGACCAGAGAAAAAATTGGGAGTTCACTACGATTCTCAAACGGATACTGTCAATTGGAATGAAGCTCCAACAATTGATTGTACAACATGATATATGTGTCAACAAGATATTCAATCAGAGTTGAGCGAGATTTCCTTATTAGATCGAACATTGGATACGCCAATCACGTTACCACTAAATGCACTGAATGTAGGCTGGATATCAACGGAACCTATACCAGATCCAATTGAGGATGATCTCATACCAATGAGCCATGCCTTAACTTATGATGGCAATGCAGAACTTACGGATGAGCAGATTCTACATCATATGGATCCGACCAGATTTGGAGTGCGTAATGTTCCTGATGAACCAACAATCAAATCGTCCAAAGCAGTTATATTGAAGGGAGACAAGATCACAGGTTCGTTGACGAAAAAACAAGCTAAGCAACATTATAATACGATCCTGAAATGAGAAAATCTCTCTGAAAAGATCGATTCAAAGGAAGTGCCGTCTCTATTGGATAAAGACAAAGGAAAAGTCAAGAATGATTCTTCAAGTCATATTTCCAGCAAGACATCATCGTCTAGGAAGTCTTCACCTATGAAGAAAGATTTATCATCCCAAAAGTCATCACCTCCACGATCAATTCCTGCTAAGAAGGCTAAATGAAGATCCAAGACAAGTCCTTTCGAAAAAGAACAAGCAAATGTAGTCCAACATGATATGCCAGAGCGTTTTAAACGTTATACACTGGATGGTGTGGTTATCATGTTACCTAAAGCACATCGTGAACCTGAAGAACACATGCCAGAATCTAAAGAGGTTTACGATGGCCCAACTAGGACGCAGCCAATGAATCTTGCTGAACCAGGAGAACCGGAAAAGATTGTACAAGTAGGATCACAACTTACTCCTGAACAGTATCAAGCACTCTGTTTGTTACTTATTAAGTATCAGATTGCTTTGCATGGACTTCTCAAGATTTGAAGGGTATTCCGACATCAGTGATTGAACATACCATACCTATAGTACCCGATGCAGTTCCAAAGGCTACAAAGTTCTATCGTTGTAATCCTAATGTGGCAGATCTGATAAAGAAAGAACTTCAAAGATCGTTTGACGTCGATTTTATTTATGAGATCGAGTATACAGATTGGATTTCACCGATTGTCATTGTTCCTAAGAAAAATGGAAAATTGCGAATTTGTGTGAATCTGAAAGCATTGAATAAAGTGACACGGAAGGATCACTTTCCGTTACCTTTTAGTGAAAGCATTTTGGATCGCCTTGCTAGAGGGGAAGCTTATAGTTTCCTGGATGGATTTAGTGGTTACAACTAGGTTAAGATTGCACCTGCCGATCCCCACAAAACTACTTTTGCAACAGAATGGGGCACCTATGCTTACAAAGTAATGCCGTTTGGACTCTGTAATGCATCAAGTTCATTCCAAAGAGTAATGCAATTTGCCTTTAAAGATTATCTGCAGAAATTTCTTGAAATTTACTTGGACGACTTGGGAGTTCATAGTACAGATACAGACCACCTAGATCGATTGGAGAAAGTATTTGAAAGATGCCGCAAATATCAGATTTCTCTAAATCCAAAAAAATGCCAGATATGGGTTTCGCACGGAGTTGTGCTTGGACATGTGATATCAAGACATGGTATTGCCACTGATTATTCTAAGATCAAAGTTATTGTGGAATTGCCACCGCCAGAAACAATTCGAGGAGTTAATGTGTTTATGGGTCATGCTAGCTACTATCTTCTTTGCGGATTTAGCACGACCTATATACAAATTAACTATTGTTGCTATTTGGACAGTAGAGACGTTATAAGTCTTTGAAAAGTTAAAAGAAACATTAACTTCAGCACCAATACTGCGTTCTCTAGATTGGACATTGGAGTTTCATGTTCATACGGATGCTTCAAAATACGCCATTGGATCAGTTTTGACGCAGCCAGGTGACTATAAGAAGGATTATCCTATACGATTTGCAAGCAGACAGCTTACAGATCCAGAGAAGAATTATTCAACAACAGAACGTGTAGCGCTAGCCATGATTTTTTCTGTTCAAAAATTTTGTCACTACCTCATGGAAACGCACTTTGCATTTTATACGGATCATCAACCATTACTTTACTTGGTAAACAAGACATGTAATACTGGACGTATTGCAAGATGGTTATTATTATTGACTGAATTTGATTTTTGAATTGTGGTTCGAAAGGGAAAGCAACATTGTCTAGCCAATCACGTTTTGTGAATTGAATCTGCACCAGTTAATACTGAAGTGGATGATGAACCGCCAGATGCTGCCTTGTTCTATGTTGAAGCAGTACCTGAGTGGGCGGCAGATATTGTTGAGTACCTGATGCTAGGACGCAAAAGTACAGAAAAGACAATTGATCCATAAGGCTCAACCTTATCAATAAATTGCAGGACAATAGTATCGTTGTGGAGCAGAGAATATTTTACGAAGATGTGTTTTACCACATGAAGTACCAAACTTAATCATGTTTTCACATGATGGCATGGGTGGAGGACATTTCTCTACAGATATTATTGTTCGCAAACTTTTGCAATCCGGTTGTTGGTGGCCTACGCTCCATAAGGACACAGAAAATTTTATTCAGACATGTGTTGGATGTCCGATCAAAATTGTCAGTGATTGGGGTACACACTTTGTTAATCAGACCATAAAGTATTTACTGGAAGATTTTTTTGTTATACATAGATTTAGTACTCCCTATTATCCCAGAGGGAATGGCCAAGCTGAATCTTCCAATAAGATTCTCTGCACCATTATGACAAAGATAGTTGAAGCGAGTGGGTCTGATTGGGAACATAAACTGTATGCAACATTATGGGCATTCAGAACTGCTTACAAAAATAGTACAAATCAAACACCTTTTCAACAAAAAAAAAAAAAAAAGACTGATGAGAAAATGTCAAGAAGTCATCAGCATAAGAAAAAAGAAGCATAGAATTTTTTTTTATGAAAAATGCCTTAGAAAACCACTATTTTGGGCAGATTTGGCTAATACAGTACCAAAAACCTTCGTTGAGCTCTCAGACTATACATCCACCCTTGATTTATCTAAATTGAGGTGGACGAATGTTTCTAACAAGAGAAAATTCAATTTTTGAGTCAGACGAATGTTCAATGATATGCCATTTTGGGAACCCTCGTTGAACATCATAACCTCATTATGAACCTTCGTCAAAAGTAGGTTTTCCATATGTTCAGATTGTGAAAAAATGCATTTATGACAGCACTTGGACAAAGGACCCTCTTGGGCGAAGGTTCATCCTTTGCCAGCCCTGAAAAACGTTCGCCTGATAGGTTCAGATCCCTAGAAACCTTCACCAAGATTTTTATAGCCTAGTTTTACAGTACTATACATGCCTGCAAATGTTTGTTCAGAACTGATCAGCCACGATTGATTAAACTGTATGAAAATGAATAGCTATTTATACTAAGAATTTAGGTCGTCAATTGCAATCACCAGTTGACTGGTGATCCATTGGCATCCATCCAGTCCTTGTCATTGATTGCTGATAAGTGGTGAAATTGGCCGTAAAAGTTCTGTCTGCATAAATGAACCAAAATTGTAGCTCTGTAGAAATGAACTAAAACAGCCACAGGCGACACTGTCGAGTTTTTCGCAAAATGTCGAAAAAGCCGAAGGTGCCCTTAAATCTCATTTAGGGTTGCCCCACACTTTGCCAAAGTCATTTCCTTAACATTTGAGGCTCTTTGGAAAAAGTGAAAAATGCGACACTGCATATCTGAGCTCTTCTCCTCTTGCGATCACATGGCATGGGGCTGGATCCAGGAGGGATCTAGGATTTGTTGGGTGTTTTTGCTCCACAGTCTCTCTTGTGTTTTTCTATCCTCATCTTAGGGGTTTTTCTTAGTGGTCTTTACATTGGTATCAGAGCTCGACTAAGATGCGGTTTTTGGATGAGATGGAGAGAAGTTCTACATCAAATCGGAATTGGAACGCACTTGGACTCACATCCCGGTTGGAGTGCTATTTTTTCAAGGGAAATTGGGTTTGGATTTACTAATTCTTGTTGGAAGCATGATTTTCAAACTTGGTGGTGAGTGCTCTTCTCCTTGTTTGATTTTGTTAGAGATGCTGAGGATTAGTGTGGAATTCATTCTTATTTTTTGATGCCTTGAAAAAATGTCCGTTTGAAGTAGAATGATCCACTTTCTTGTTCAAATCTGTTTTTTTTAGATGAATGATTTGCCTGAGTCCATAATGTTTTGGACAATTTTGATTCACATTTAGTAGCAGGCTATTTGTTGATAGATTGATGAGGAATCGATTTATTCTAGATGAATATGTTGACTATTGCTGGAATTCTAAAATTACGGTTTGCATGTGAGGATTTAAAATTTTTTAGACTAAACCTCTTGTGAAGCATGCAAACTGTAAACAGAACTGAAAACATAGAATGGATAGCATAAATTGCGGATTCTCTAATTGTAGCAGATAAAGCTTGTGGATTGTGGATGCATGCATTTTGATTCTTGAAAAAAAAAAAAACCCTTTTCTATGCTTTGCTAGAGTTGATTGCCGTCAGACAACCATTTCCTGCTTGGAATTGTTTTCTCAAACTTTGATTATCATGAAATGATTGCTGATAGAGAATGTTTATGGCAATTTAGCTTCCTTTCATTATGAATCTTCATAAATTGTAGGATGCGCTCTCCTGTTGTGGAATTTAGTGGAAGTTGCATCTGTTTGACGGACATCTAGCTGAATCTGTCGTGCATCCTTCATCTGGTTTCCATGAGAGTGTAGTCTTGTAGATACATGTTTGTGAGATTGCAGCGTGGGAGGAATCTGGGGCTGGAGCGCAACTGGCAGGAAATTGTTTTTAATCAGCGAAGTGTCATTCTACGTTGCAACAGATCGGTTATGCATTGTTGATAGCCATGAAATGCTTGAAGGTACTTCTGCGTTGCTGCAGATGTGATTCTTTCCTTGCCTAACCTGAATCCAAGATCTAGTCAATCTAGCATCAAAGAGACGAAGTTAGTTGTCAAGCGTAGGTTCGTTCCAATGAGAGCGATAATATAGTTCAGATTTCAACATGAATGGAGGATCTAAGACTAACATCCATTAACACTAAACATTAACACTATATCCATTAACCCTACTTCCATTAACCCTAAATCCACAACAATGATAGAAACTTACTCTTCTCTCTCTCCCTTTCTCTCTCACAAAAAGCATAAGAAATAGCAATCCCAATATTGTGCAGATCCAAAGCAAAATCCAAAGAAAGCATGAGAAATGGAGGAAAAGAGAGGAAGAACAAGGACATTCATCAATCAATTTCTAAAGAGAACCAATCTGCTTTATTGAAATGAGGAAAATAAACATCAGGAGCAACTCGAGTTGGTCCCTTTTTATAGTAGAGAGGAGGACCCTGGCCTCTAAATCCTATTGGTCCAGTCTTGTCTTTCTTTTTATTCAAATTAAAAAAAGTGTGGGAACCATCAAAATTGGAGAAAAACCCAACTTTATTCACTAGCTTGACATTTAGGCTCTACGACATTAAAAGTCCCGCAAAAAGGCCTAAAGATCAACTTTTAGCTAATCAATCAAATAACTATGTGGTCATTGGGTTGGACTTACACACGCAGGGTGCCAAAGCCCTCTCACTTATTAACTAGGGTTAGGGTTGCCTTGGGATCTGCAAACCCTCCAACGGTATCCCCCAACAAAATTGGTGGCGGTCCCACAACACCTGCAATATGTAGTTACTGGAGACTTTTATTGGCTTCGTGTCGAATCTTAATTAAATGATACTGCACCTTCTCCATAAAGTCAAGGTGTGCAGTATTGAAATCCAAGTTGTGTGGCAGAAAACAACGGTGGGCTTTGGCAATCCACTTGGAAGTTGTCCATGAGGTGAAGCTTGATTCCCAAGAGCCTCCCATCATGGCTGCGCGAAAACACAGTGGAGCAATCGACAGCTGATTTGCTCTGAGGCCATCGGCTTATTTGGATCGAATGTCAGGGTAGGAAGGCAATCGTCCCATTTGGTTGCCACTGACACCAACATAGTTAGATCTTTAGCAAACATTGCCGATTGTCGCACCGTTGGATTCGGAGAGTGGACATACTCTCTTTGATATGCTTGTAAGGCATGGTGGAAGTCCACTTAAATGTTCCGGCTGTAAGGCTGATGGATGATTGGCCAATTGGGCGTATGGATGGTGATTTTGTCCATAGCCAATCCCAAATCTTTCCGTTTATGTCTTCGCGGCATTGGCACGTAATAAGGATCTACCCGTAACCGGCGAGGGCTGGCGAAGTAACTCCTAATTGATTCTGGAGTTTTATCAAAAACCGTGATTCTCTATGCCGGCTTCTCTCCCAGTGCAAGTATTCTGTCCAATTCTTTGCCGGCCTCGATCTTGGAGGTCTTAAATTTCGGAACCCATCCACTACGCAAGGACTCATGTGGATGTTGCTTTAAGAAGGTCTGGATCTGGTCCTCGACGCTAATGGGCCTTCTGAATAAATGTCTTGTCCTTGATGAAGATGGACCTGCTTGTATTGCTGGTATGGTTGGCGATTGATTTGCTAGATCTGGAGCTCCCCTCTGGTCCATGCTCGAAGCAATCCCTGTATCCAATTGTACAGCTTCTTGGCGTGAAGGGGAGAATTGCAGCATGACCGGAACGAGGATTTGTGGTCCGGCTTCCAACAGTTGAGTGCCTGCTTTTTCATAGGCGGTGGTGGTCTCTTTTGCCTTTGCCAACTCGGTTGAAGCTGCTCCTTTGAACCTATCAAAGCGGCCTTGGAATCCCTGAAGGGTCACTTTGTATGTTTCCACTTTCTTGAATAAATACGCAATCTCCGTCAGTGTGACCGGATGATCGAGTATTTGCATTTGCAGATAGGCATCACGCTCAAGAATGGTCGCATCCAATTCACCTTGAAGCCGTGTGCAATCTTGTTCAGCCATCTGTAATTGCCCCTTCAACAGCTGCACCTGTTGCTTGGCATCTTGCACTACCTTATCTACCTGATCTTGTGCGGTTGTCAGGGCATTTTGCAGGGAGCTGATGTAGGTTTCCAAGCGATCAGCTTGTTGCAAGGCCAATATCTTTTCGCTTTCAGCCTTATCTTCATGTTGTTTGGCTATCTTTAACTCTCGATCCAGCTGGACTATTTTTTTGCTGATCAGAGTGTTTTCGGATCCTAGATCATAGATCCTCTGTTCCATTTCCTTCTTCTTATCCAACATAGACTGGATCACTTGCCCAAGGCTTGAAACTAACCCTAGAGCATCACCGGAATCGATGGTCGTGGAGGTGGCAACAACAGGAGAACCTGATGGTACTATCCTTGGTAGGTATGGAATAGGTCCCAAGGTCTCTTCTTCTTCAAAAGTATCCTCTTCTTCAAACCCTTCAGGCACCGTGGCGTCGAACTACTTTGGTGACTTTATAGCTGTGTCGACCCGAAGTGTGGCTGGGCTACCTTGTGTGTGTGGTTGCTGACTGGCATCTTCGACACCAACAGTAGATTCATGGATATGCCCGAATCCTCTTCCAGGGGATTGGGGTTCAAAGGGCGCTGGGCTCTGGGGTATTTCAAAGATTTTGGTGGCCCCAAGGGGGTCGAAATCATCGAACATATCCATGAAGAACTGTGTGTTGGGTGAGGTTGCTTCGGTGTGCGGGGGTGAGGCGACCTGGGCAGCTGTGATGGGAATGGTAGGCCCAATGGTCACAGACTGTCCTTGTATGGGAGCAGAGGCGAGGGAAGCATCAGAGGCGAGGGGAATGGGAAGTTCAGTGCGAACAACAGCAGGGGGCGAAAGCGCAGCTGACGAGGTATGCCTAGTGCGACGTCGTGACGCGGAAGGCGAGTCAGGAATTACGATCTCGCTGCGTGGACGACGACGACTATGAGAGCTTGAGGCTTGATGAGATGACTCGGCCGATGCTTCTTTGTAAACCAAAAGCACAGAATGCAGGTGGAAGCCATGGATTTTGTTTTCTAGGTGAGAAGCGGCTAAGAGGGACAATAGAGAGCCAGCAACAAACTGCTACTTAGTATTGGCCTTAATAGCTCGCTTGAGCTCACTAGAAACAGTCTTGAACCAGTTATATGGTTCAAGAGGGGCTTTGGCCAACTTGGTGTGGGACTCCACTATCCTGTGAAGGATTTGAGATGTGATGCGGTCCTTCTTGAGGTTGCCAACCATCAGGAAATGATTCAACAGCTGTGCAGCTGTGTGGATGGAAGACTCAGTGATGGCTTCCAGAAGGTAGCCATCATTGGTCCAGTGCAGATCGTTGGTGAGGTCAATGTATGGCTTGGTGGCCTATTTGGCGTGCTTGTGATTGGGTGAGGCTTGCGTACCGGATGAGATTCCTATAGTTGTAAGTGCGGCCTTATTGAAGTGCACTTTGTGTGTGGCTCCCTGAAGGTGATATAAAACTTGGATTTCTCTTCCTTCCATGTACTGAAGGCAAGAGTGATGAAATCCATATTGATACAACCCGAAAAGGCTCTCTCATGAATAGCCTTTGCAGTGAGTAGAGGCTCTGCAAGGGTCATCCACTGAATGACCATGCTTGTGCTAGGAAGAATCATGATGTCCGTTGCAGATGGGACATCACGATGGATAGTATAGCACAGAGACTAGGAAGTATCGATAGAAGACATGATGATCAGAAAGGAATTATAAACGTGTGAAAGTGTATCAGAAGGCAATGCAGGAAATTTGGAAGGCTTTGGTCACAAGAAAAATTTGCAAGAGCTTCGCTAGCACAACAGGAAACCTAGACCAAGTCGTTGACGAGATAATCTCTACCTCAATATATAGAGAGTAGGATCCTGTGCATGAGTCCATGCAATCCTCATGCAGGTCAAGTATAAATAGATCACAGCTCTTCATGCATACCTCCTGCCTATATTAGTCACATGTATACGCACTACTCCATGTGTCTCAATTAAAGTGTCTGGGTCCTCTCAAGGTCATTAGTCACCAACAAGCCTTGACTTGGAATTAAATCTAGGTGTGACCAATAATCTCGAACACTGGAAGGCCGGTCTACCATATTAGGACTATTTCATGTCCTTAGCAAAAAATTTGACCGTAACACATACCTCCTGCCTATATCAGTCACATACTACGGTCAAACTCATGCATGCATGAGAAAAGTTTTTAATGGTTTTTAAGTAATAATTCTAGAAAGTGCTGATCTTGCATGCGTAATGTCTCAATTAGAGTGTGTGGGTCCTCTCAAGGTCATTAGTCAGCAACTTGCCTTGACTTGGAATTAAATCTAGGCGTGACCAATAATCTTGAACACTGGAGGGCCGATCTACCATATTAGGACTATTCCATGTCCTTAGATGAATATGGCCATAACATTCTTCCTCCCTTAAACAGGTTCTGTCCTTAGAACAGGGAAAAGAATACATGAAGCTATTCCTTAAGCTTTCAGATCTTTCCCATGAATTATTATTCTTAGTTTGATCTTTCCATCTGAATAAGCACTAAGAGATGCAACAATTCTTTTATTGCTTGCCTCTACTCAAGAATACTGATTCAAATTCCAAAAGATACACTAAGCTATAAATCTTTCAAATAGGTTGATCTTATCCAAAAGAAGAGTTTATCACCTTCATGTAATCCCAACTACATGAAACATTGGGTGACTTACCTTATTTCAGATATGAAATCCAAAAGTTGAAGAAATTTCATTTCAATTATCTTGCAGAAAAAGGGATTCGGATCTACATCTCATAACCTCTCCAAATACCCTAAACAGGTTTAACCAATGGTTTCAATTGTTAGCATTACAAATAATGTAAAAACTAACCACTGGTCCACAGATCATTCTCACACAAGAATTCCCTCTTTGAAATCACTGATTTCCCATACCATCAGCTTTGTTTTGAATCTGTAAGTAGGATCATGCGCTTATCAGCCCAACTGTATTGCGATCTGATCGTTGTTACTACACCTTTATTATGCAGATTCGCTATTGTTCTACATCCATCGCATTCTTGTTGAATGATAATAACTCTCACTCCTCTTACACAAACATTATTATAAGAGAAATGTATGGTTGTCTTTGACGCCTAAATATTTTCTACATTTTCTTCATATCAGATTATCAGTATTAAAAAGATTGCATGGTTGTCATAGACGCCTAATCGTTTCTTGCAATCTCTCCTTCATGGCAGTCTAAGAGTCCTACACTGATAATTTTGGTTCAACACAAAAGAACAGCTCGTAAACTCCATTCTCTAAGTAATCCACGATCATGTTATTAAGAATTTTTGTTTCATCAGTTGACATCAATCCAAAACATCAACAGATGTGGTATCAGAGCTGATAATTTCCGTTTCTAGCATCCCACAGTTAGCTGTACCTAGAAGCATTGTTAGGTTCGGATTGGTTACGGTCTTATAACAATGGCCCAAAAAAATACTATCCTATCTCCTTGGTTGAGTCTACTTCAAATGGTCTCCCCACCTTTCACGCAAGGTTAGATTTATCTCTAGATGACATAATTGTGAGACAAGAATGGATGCCAACATTACACACAAGAGGTCCCTTGGCATGTCCACTAATATCTTGTAAGTGATGGAACCATGGTCCCTTATCCAATGGAAATCCTTAATGACATTAACCATAATTCAAATCAAGCCCATTTGCACTCCACCTTAAGTTGAACTCGTGCTCATGCTCATTTCCTTTTATGTGGAGTGGTTGAAAAGTGCACAAGGAAAAGAGCTTCATCTATTGATTATTGATTGTTTGTGAATATGTTTTTAGGTCCTTGTCCTAAGGCTAGATGGGTCACAACAAGTTCTTGAAAGTATGTTAAGAGTTTAAGAAAGATAATTTAGTTGTTTATTACTTTCCTTTTGGTAAGACGGGTTTCCAAAAAGGATAATTTGGTAGCTAGCCAAAAGATTGAAAAGACAAATAAGGTAAGTGCATATGTGCAATTTAGAAATTGGATTTACCCCTCATGGGGCGTGTTGGCATTTGTGAGTTGCAATGCATGCAAAGGCCTACTTTAGTTTCTTAAAAGGTAAGAACTCAGACAAACAGTCCATTGAAAGTGGATTTTGAAATACTTCTTCGTTATAAAGACATTAGCATAAGTCAAATCTCATACGAGCATCAAAATCTCAAAAGATTTTCTTCTAAAATACAACAAGATAATATCTAGGAAGACCTACATATTTTGTTCTCTAGAATGGCATGTAACGTATAGATCAATTGAAGCCTCCTATTCAAAGACTCATGTAGAACCCACCAGAGTCCAACAACGAATCAAATAATTTTAGATTTAGCTGGCCAATTTGTAACTAGCAAGGAACTAGTTTAGAGAAATGGGAGTGGCTAGATACTAAATGAGAGCATAACCAAATAAATTTCCCTCACATAGACTCCGTTGACAAGTGAAGGTGAGCTCAAATTTTATCAATTAAATGAAATTCTATACCACAATGAAAAATGATCTCCATAAAATTTACGTACCTGGTAAGCCAGTGATATAAAATTGACGTGCCCATACATATTCTTTAGTGTTAAATTTTTTTTCCCCTGTTGCATTAGATTGATTCATTGTGTACGGAAATAATGGTTAAATTTTCTACAAGACATCTTACAATTGTATTGAGTAGAAGTAAGTCAAGTCTTGGCTCGTCCTTAGATAAGGGAGTCATTTTCTAGAGACATTAATATTAATTAGGTGAATGGTTAAAGTCACGAATGAGCTGGTCCTAACTTCTCAAATTGTTCCCGTTGGAAGCATCTTGATGGAGATGCATTCATTTTTAGATTTTGCATCTACACTCTAGATGTCGACGCATCCTAACTGTAACTGTAAAGCAAATAAGCTAACCTAACACCAACCATGACTCTCATGCACTCACAATTGCACCCTCATCCAAGAGTGGTGGGTGGAAGCAATGTACCTTCAAGGCTCCTTCACTCTTGGTTACAATGTTCCAAATTGCCTATTTACATATGGAGAACATCCAAATGAGTGGTGCAATCCAATATAGGGTAAGCTTGGGTAGGACATACCTTGGATGATGGCAGGGTCCTAAAAGAGTGTAACCCAAGCTTCACTTGAGAAGTAAATATCATTTGGGGTTTTGGGTCTATTTTTTATTGTTGCAAAGGCTTTATGATAAATTATGTTGAGCAATATGGCCATAATGCCTTTTATGGGAATTTGTCCATGGGCAAATTTCCATAGAGTGCATTTTACTTATAATGTTGTGCACATGTTGAGAATAACGGTAATTTTGCTTAATCATGCTCTATGAAAGTGAATGGTAAAATCCGAGCATGCATTTGTCTTATGTTGGTCTTTATAGAGACCTTTCATGGTATTAAGGCCAAAATCACGGGAACCACCATAAAGGTCTAGAGAAAAAGCATTTGCTCATGTAGAGGATGAGTGAAAACTTTACTTTGTTTTATCCACCATGATTGTAAGATGAGATATACAAATATCTTTGGCTATGGATTTTTATGGTTTATCGGGCACATAAATTTTATGAAGTCGCAGTTTTATGGAGGGGGACTTTTCTATGGTGGAATGAATTTTCACCTTAGCTCAAAAAAATTTGAGGGATTTATTTAAGGAGTCATAAGGGGCATTGACGTAGTGGCTTGTAATTTGAAAGTTTCAACCTCTTTCGAGCGTCTTTGACTTTCAAAGGAAATCAAAGATGTATTAAATTAATTGAATGCCTCTTGTAAGAATTTGTCTTCAAGTTAGAACCTCAAATGAATAGTCAAACTTTATATAAAAGCCAAAACCCTTTCTATTTAAAGGTCCTTGAATCTGAATGGCACTACATGATTTAAAGCACCAACCATTGGACTTTTTTCTAACTTTTAGATCTTGCCATGTTTTCATGATTAGCCGTTTAAAAGAGACCAAGTGGGAAGTATGGCACAAGGCAAAAAGGCAAGCGATAGGATGCGGTGCCGTTACGCTCCTTGTGTGCTCGTCCTTGAACATGGTTTAAAGGATTCAAATCCATATGCTACTTCTCGTTGGAAAGTCAAAGGGTGAACTCCCCTATCAAGTTAAAGAGATATTGAAAAGGTGATTCGAAAGATTGGAAAAGCTTTGTTGATCAAAGTTAAAGAATCGTTTGAGAGAACAAAAGAAAGAGAGAGTCAAAGAATCATTCAATCGTTGAAAGGATGAGCTTATATATAAGCTTGACGGGGTGAAGGCAAGGCCTCACCCTCTCATCTAACAATATAAGAGAGTATTATTCACTTTCATGGTGTATTTTACACCGATAGATGAGGGTGGGCCCCTGCCCACCCCCTCAACCATGGGGGTGGAGCTAAACGCCACCTCTATTTGAATGCGCGGAGAGGTTTGCAGGCCCGATTTCCTAGCCTTTCATAGTCCATATGCATGAGGGTGCATCCTTGTCTTATTCCAACTTTTTAGGCTTGCTCTCATGCTCTGACATGTAGCTCAAGTTTGCATGTAGCTCAACCCCAACCGCTGTGAGGAACTCTCTCCTTCTCACTAAAAAGGAAGAAGTACAAGTGATTACAGATAAAAAAATTCAAAACAAAAAAGGCATTTTATTTCTCAAACTCAAAAAAAGAGAGACACATCAACCTTAAGCTCATTTGTGCGATAGCTCACCGCACAATTGGCTATTGGTGTGCGACAAAACATGATAGATAGCTTACTACTTCACAACAAAGGTAAGAAGAAGAAGAAGATGAAACCCTTAAACCAAATTAAAAAGAAGATTTGCAACCCTTCAACTTTCATCCTGAAATGTGCCCTTCAAATTTCATCTTGCTGGGCAGTATATCATAAATATAACAAATCTATGGTTGCTCGTTCTTCCATCGTGGTTGCGAGAAAGAGAAAGAGAAAGAGAAGTGGATCGCGATCTCTGCCTGCGAGAGAGAGCGGAGGGTGTTGGATCATCGACTTCCAGGTCCTGTTGCTGATTGCCTTGCCTTTGATCTTCACTTGGAATCGACCATTTCGGCTGGTAAGCACATCTTTGCCAGTTTTCGCGTTTGAATCTGGTTGTTTTTGTAGATTCTGATGTATTATTCTGCTGTTATCATCATCTTGTTTCGTTTCCCTTTGCTGCCAGGCGTTTTGTGCTTGTTTTTCAAACGATGCCGGTTCTCGTGAGTGTGGATCTGTTCTTCGATATTTGTTCTTAATCCTCAGCGCATTTTCTGAAATGTATTCTGCTGTTTGATATTTGTTTTCTGTTATTGAAAGATCTCATCGCCGTTTCTAGAATGGATTCTGTTGTTTGATATTTGTTTTATGCTATTGAGAAATCTCATCGTAATGTCTGAAATGTATTTTCTTGTTTGACGTTTATTTTCTGTTATTGAGAAATCTCATTGCGTTTTCTGGAATCTATTCCGTTGTTTGATATATGTTCTCTGTTACTGAGAAACCTCATCGTAATGTCTGAAATGTATTTTTTTGTTTGATATTCGTTTTCCTGTTATTAAGAAACCTCATCGCGTTTTCTGAAATGTATTTTGTTGTTTGATATTTGTTTTTCTGCTAATAAGAATCTCATCGCATTTTCTGAAGTGTGTCGTATTCTGTTGTTTGATATCCGTTTTCTGTTCTTGAGATATTTTATCGCTTTCTGGAATGGTATTCTGTTGTTTGATTTCTGTTTTCTGTTTTGAGAATTCTTATCGCATTTTCTGGAATCTAACATGTATGTACCTGGATCCTCTGGCTTTCTAGCGTGTTCACCATGCTGCTTACGAGCTTAGCGTTCTGATGCTAGTGCAAGCTTTTCATTGAAAGCCTTTGTGACCGGTGGAAAGCACTCTCGTTGTTGCCTTTTTCTTTTGAGTCACAGCTCTGTAGATCTTCAGCTCCTTGTTAGTTAGTTGCCATTTGCTTACACCGCTATGTCACCTAGGCATGACTCTTTACAATTAATTCCTTATGTCTTAAGACTATAGATCTCATAGTTTTGAATGCGCTTTTCCTTTCATTTTGCACTTTTCCCCTTATACTAAGAACATTTGTTGAGCATTATGTCATTTCAGCCCTCCATGAATGCTGGTTGCTTTCATGTACATGTTCAATATTATATTTTTAACTTGCGGGGCTAGTTGGGATCGTGATCGTCACGTTTAGTGGAAGGGGTTGGTTCGAGGACTTTCCAGGATTTGAGAATTCGCCCAGAGGATGGCTTAAAGGCAAGGGTTCTCTTATCCAAGGAAGTGTTGAGGGTCGAGATTTTCCAGTGTAAATACCTTACGTAAATTTTATTCGAAGGATAAACTTTATGTAGTTAAGAGCATTACAAATTGACTTTATGGTTTGAGGCTTGAGCTTATGGGCTGTACGCCTGTAAGGCCCTTGGCTCCATAGTAGCAATCAAAGATTATAAACTCAAACTTTGAATCGTTGCCTAGCTTCTTATAGGCTTTTTGAAGGTTTTGACCCATGTAAGAGATAATATGACTCTTGGGTTATATTTATTTGAAAAAGTGGATGAATGGGCATGTAAAACTACTGTAAATAGTAGAATCTATAATCAATTATGCAATGAAGATCCTCATAGTCTTGTAAGGGGCCATAATTCATGAACGTCGCAACATTGGTTAGCCACCAAAAACCATTGCACCAGTACTGCACAGGAAACACCCAAAACAGAAACATTTCCCAAAATATTGGATAAGAAGTATTCAGACACAAAACATGCCCTGGAATTTTTTGATTATTTTGGTCCACTTAAGCCGATGGACACATTTTGAGATCTTGGGCCCCAAATTTTTTATGTTTTGTATTTGGAATGTGTGTGATACATATCAAATGATTTTGAATCTGCATTCAAACATGTACTGCTTCTATGTCTCCAACAAGCCAGGGTCTTCTGGATTTGAAAATCCTCCAGAATGCACTATTAAAAGGGAAGGTTTTCACAAGAGTAGTTTCTCCTGTTGGTAAGTGAAAGCTTTTCTCTGTGGAAGCAGTAACTGTTTCACAAATGTATAAAATGCTGTCATTTCTTGGTCAACCATGTTTTGATAACAATATCTCTGGACAGTGCCAAGGTAACAATGAGGAGACGCATGCGTCTTTGACCATTTTTGCTGCAGTTTTTCCTAGGCCACTCTTGAACATGTTCCAACGCCTATTACTATCTTTCAAAGCAATTTTGCTGTATATTTTGTTTAGAACTAATCCTTGAAGGTAGCTTGTAATTATTAAGTTGTGAAAAAATATTTGAGATCTTCACATGAAGAACTAATAGTTTTTACTTTCAAGAATCTCGGTTCACTTGATTCATATATTTTACTTTTTCAAGTATTTACCATCTAAGGGTGACCATAATCGTTAGGTTGTGCGCAGACGGTTGAGATGTTTACATTTTCAGTGATTGGTAGAACACTTTTTCATTGGTATTGCTTTCAAGCGCTGAGTGGTGGAAAGGATCAATCATTAGGACTATGGAGGTGCAATTTACAAAGCTGCTAGAGAATGTCCCTCTCAAAACACCACAAGGACACAGAGATGGAAGCTTTTGATTCGTGGCAACGCAAGGGGAGAACTCGTGAGGTTGGCAGGGGGTTGCTCTTCCTAGTGCTGGGAGTTCAATTGTTGAATCATTACCACTATGTGCCTTTCATAGGGAATTTACAAGGCACACTGATACTTTGTCGACGAACTGCTATCTTCTCTAGGCTTCGTCTATCTTTTAGCAAGTTTACTTGATGACCTATGTTAATTGTTGTCCTTGCATTCAGTGTTGTTGGACTTTATCGATTGGGTTTTCACTTTAATGCTCATGATTGAGTGCTCTTCACCCCTGAAGAGCAGTAGATGGCATTTTGGTCCTGCACAGAAGTGTAATAGGCCATTTCTAATATCCATATATGCTATGCATGTCTGCTCTTGGAGGTTGATGACAATGAGTAGGGATGTTAGTCCATCCTATTTATGATTAACTTTGTGGTTCGCCTTCCATAAAGCTAAAGTATATCACATCTTTTTTATCATGCTCATGTAGTTATTACCGATACAGAAAACTCCAAGAATCTTTGCAGCCTTGAAAGCTTGATAATCAGTGCATTTTTAAGGAATGCATATTGCAAAAATTTGAAATTTTATCAAACATTTCGTATCTTGGTAGTTGTGTGATTCTCAATTCTAGAGATTTCTTGACCTAGTTTCGAATTTCTCTAGGAACAGGTTGATACTTATATTTGGATTCCTAGTACAGTCTGTCTTTTCCCATTAGAGCACTTGTGCAGTAAATACTCTAGTATGGCTATACCTTTTCAGATCTTTTTATAAAGCCACTTGAGCTATGTGACATTATTCTTATTTTGCAGGATATATAAGTTCCCAATGGCAGATTCAGAAGATGTTCAGCCACTTGTTTGTGACAATGGATCGGGCATGGTCAAGGTGAGCACAGTTTGGGCTCTCATTTTTTTCAGCCCTCAAAATTTATTGCTATTTATTAAGCTCAACAATTAGATTGTCAAATGCTCAGCTGATCAACTTAACTATTAGTTCGAGCTTGAATATTCTATATTTGTGAACACATTTCAAACATTGGAGAATGAATTCTTAAATCTGTACATTTGCTTCAGGCGGGATTTGCTGGAGATGATGCACCCAGAGCCGTTTTTCCAAGCATTGTTGGAAGACCCCGACACACAGGTGTCATGGTTGGGATGGGACAGAAAGATGCCTATGTTGGGGATGAGGCACAGTCAAAACGTGGAATTCTGAGCCTAAAGTATCCCATTGAGCATGGTATCGTAACAAATTGGGATGACATGGAAAAGATATGGCACCATACGTTTTACAATGAGCTGCGAGTTGCTCCAGAAGAACACCCCGTTCTTCTTACTGAGGCACCACTGAATCCAAAGGCTAATCGTGAAAAAATGACACAACTCATGTTTGAGACTTTCAATGCTCCAGCTATGTATGTTGCCATCCAAGCTGTGCTCTCACTTTATGCCAGTGGTCGCACAACTGGTGAGATTGATCAGGACAGAGTTTTATATCAAGCACCGTGTCATGAAAAGTATAAGCTAGTTTTGTTAACTTGTTCAAGTTTGAGTTTTTGTCATATTCAGAGGTGCTCTGCCGGGTCCACCTTGAATCATTCTGAACTCCTGCATAGTCATGAGGTAGATACAAGAGAGTGTGAATAGTTTAAATTACTGCGATTATGGAGGAGGTAAAGAAAAGTACTGGGATTGAACGTCGTCACATGAAACCTTGGTAGCAAACACCAAATTTTGACACATCTTTTTACAGACTGATGTTTTCGTTGAGCTGCACAACCTTAAATGAACTTTTGACTTAAATGTTCACAAACTGAGATTGTGTTGGTGCTCTCTTAGGTTCTCAAAGGCTTTGATTCTTCGTGATTTTTTTTTCACTTTGTACACTTGTATGGTGTCTCTTAGCAATTCTTGCTTGCAAGTATCTACCATTATCTGGCACATTTCTATCTGACCATCTCTATGCTTAATTTGAAAATCACAGGTATTGTGCTGGATTCTGGTGATGGTGTAACTCATACTGTACCTATCTATGAAGGATATGCCCTTCCTCATGCAATCCTGCGGTTGGATCTTGCTGGGCGTGATTTGACTGATTATCTGATGAAGATTCTCACCGAGCGGGGCTATTCTTTCACGACAACGGCTGAACGTGAGATTGTCCGGGACATCAAGGAGAAATTGGCCTTCGTTGCTCTTGATTTTGAGCAAGAATTAGACACCGTCAAGGGGAGTTCTTCTCTTGAAAAAAGTTATGAGCTTCCTGACGGCCAAGTCATCACCATAGGTGCCGAGCGTTTCAGGTGTCCTGAGGTGCTGTTTCAACCATCCCTGATAGGCATGGAAGCCTCCGGCATCCATGAGACAACATATAATTCTATCATGAAGTGTGATGTGGACATTCGTAAGGACCTCTATGGTAACATAGTACTCAGTGGTGGGACGACGATGTTTGCTGGAATTGCTGACCGAATGAGCAAGGAGATTACTGCTCTTGCTCCAAGCAGCATGAAAATCAAGGTAGTTGCACCACCAGAGAGAAAGTACAGTGTCTGGATTGGAGGTTCTATCCTTGCATCCCTGAGCACATTTCAGCAGGTATGCGAGCTCAAAATTTTGTACTTAGTATAGAAGAATTGGTCTTCCTTACTCTTTTGATTCTGTAAAACTTAGATGGATGTGTCATGAAGGTTTTTGAAAGCCCCAGTGACTTGTGTTGAATGTAACGTTTACTGACATTTTTTCCATATTGCACATTTATTTTGCAGATGTGGATTGCCAAAGCTGAATATGATGAGTCTGGTCCATCTATTGTCCACAGAAAGTGTTTCTAAGGTCGTCCAATGACAGTTGATTTGTCTTAATTTATTTTTGTGACTTACGAATTATTCTCCTTAGTCAAGACTGTTTTTGAATTTGAATTCCATGAGGAGCTGCATTGGGAGACCTTTGAAGCAACTGTGAGGTTTGACTAATATGATCATGTCTAGGAGGCCATATTACTTGATTTCAATATTTTTTTTTGCATCTGGTCAAATCAACGCAATCAAACAGGTTAACTATGGGTGCCCAAAATGATAATCACAGAGTTTTAATTGTCCTGTATGAGGGGCCAGGATTTCTTATATCTGTTTTTGCTTCTGATGCAATAAAAAAGCCTTTTTGCTGATTTTAAATTAAGCTACCAGAAGTGCTCAGGTTATTTTTTAGGTATGAAGTGCCATTGTGATGTTTCAATTTCATCAAGCTTTCCGTTGCACAGGTTGTAAGCCAAGGTGGTCATGTCTGATATGGCTCAGTTTGGCATTTGGATCATATTTCAATCTTAACCAAATTGTGACTCAAATCGTTGCTAGTCGTGGCTCATTTTGGAATTTGGATTACATTTCAATCTTAACCAAATTTTGACTCATATTGTTGCTAGTTGTAGTTGTAAGTCATTTTGGCATTTGGATCAATCTTTTGAACATGTCAAGACTCTACTTGTTGATGCACATTCACTTTGCAGCTTGCCGCTTCAAGTAATATGAAGTTTTTGTTTTATTTTTCTCTTTTGATCCAATAGAGAAAATGCTCCGTTTTGAGTGGTACCATGATTATGATCAATTTGATAGTTTGAGTCGATAGTTCATAATCGATAGTTGACAATTCGAGTTGATTCGATAAGAGTTGTTTGACTCGAGTTTGAATATTTAGTGTTTAGGTCAAATTATGTCGACCTCCGCTTTCTCAAATTTTCATGTCAGACTATTCAAATATGCGTGTAAAACTACAGACTGTCACGAATAGAGTTCAGTTTTGCAAAACCATGAGAAGTAAGTATTTACAATGGATAGGAGTTCTCTAAAGATAGAAGTAGCTGAGGAGTAAAATTAAACTCCAACACTCCCCCTTAAACTTACTCTAGGAACTTGAATAAAAATTCAGCATACTAACTAAGGTAGTATGCGTTTTTTAGACAATGGCTTTGTCAATATATCAGCCAACATACTATCAGCGTGACAGTAGATTAATTCGACTTTTTTTTTTTTTTGAATCTTCTCTCCTAGAAAATAAAATTGAACTTCAATATGTTTAGTTTTGAAGTAAGTTCGTGGGTTCAAGAAAAGTGCTATGCAGCTTAGATTGTCGTAGTGCAAAGTGGTTGGTCGGATTTGTTGAATTTTCAGATCTTGGAATTGTGGAAATTTGTGTCTGATCTTTTTATTGCACACTTTCATGTTAGATTCAGGAGATTCAGCCACACAAATTTACTGCTAAATGACATTGTTTTTGATGATATTAAAGGTAATGCTTTTTGGCAATGCATTAGAGTCATTACTCTATGGAACATATGGTTAAATAGAAATAGCAGGGAGTTTGGGAACAATGACATTGTTATTTACCCCCTACTTCTCTTTAAAGAGGCTGATAAACTTATGCTTTTATAACTTATGATTTGCTTTTTGTATCCTTTCTATTGTGTATCCATTCTTAGAGATTAGTCTCTTGTTTAGAGGAAGATGGCATCTATGTATGCTTATCTTTTGGATCTTAGTGATAGGTTGAACAAATAAAACTATTCTATTTGGAAACTAAGAATGGAATCAATCCTTGTAATGCAAGACTTGATGGATATAGTTAGTGGGGACGAGGAAGAGCCTATCCACCCTCAAGAATCCACTAAATACAAGAAGAGGTGCAAACTAGCTCTTCATTGTATAAAAATAAATGTAGCCAATGAACTCCTAAAGAAAGTAGGAGAATGTACCTCGACCCAAGGGGCTTGGGAGTCCCTTAAAAAGGTTTATGAGTCAAAGAGCACTGCAAGATTGCTTGCCTTAAAGCATCAAATCTTTCAAAGTTATCAAAAGAAGGGAGAGAGTGCTCATTCATATGTTCAAAGGGCCAAGGACTTAAACAAAGAACTTTTCTTTATAAGAGAATCTATAAAGGAAGATGAGCTTGTACAACTAATCTTGAATGGCTTTTGTGTAGATTTCTCTAACTTGGTGCAAGGATATGCCATAATGAGCAAGTTGCCATCACTTGAAGACCTCCAAGGTGTCCTCATGGCCTAGGAGACAACACTTCAATGCAAGGATGAGAGTCAAGCAAAGAAGATCAAGATGGATTTTCAACTCCAACTCCAAGCAAGACCAAGGAGGACAAATCCAAGATCAAATGCTATTATTGTAGCAAGATGGCTATGCCTCGGAATGCTTCAAGAGGAAGCAAACACAAGATCAAGCCAACATTGGACAAGAGTAGGAAGAGAATTTTCATGAGGACTCACTCATGATGTCAATTTTTTCATCATCAATTTTCAAAGGTGAAGATCCTTGGTGGATAGATAGTGGGGCTAGCTCCCACATGTCGGGTAAAAGGGAATATTTCTCTCAACTCACACCTTATGTAGGACATATAAAGTCCATTTTTACAGCAAATGATCACGAATGTAAAGTTGAAGGTGTGGGATTCATTCCCTTATGCTTAGGATCTTCCAAAAAGACTAAGATAGATGGTATTCTGTTCATTCCTAGCATAACTAAGAATTTGCTTAGTTTTGGCCAACTTTTAAATCATGGTTTCATTGCGGAGTTCTCTACTAATATATGTGACATCGATAAGAATGGGAATGAGACAAAATGACCACATTTGATTTGTGGCACAAGAGGCTTGGTCACATCAATACCAAGTCCATGGAAGCCATGTGCAAGGAGGAGCTTTATGCCTCCCAAGATCCATGGCAAAGGAGAAAAAGGTTTGTGAAAGATGTGATTTGGCTAAAGCACATAGGTTGCCTTTCTCTAACTCGATCATTAAGACTACTCACCCTCTTAAGTTGATCCATTTGGATGTACATTATTTTGCAAGCACAAGGAGCAATGATGGAGTCACAATGTTTGTAAGCTTTAATGATGAATCCTCTAAGAATCATATTGGAAAAAATATGGTTGAGATCAAGGAGGAGCTTTATCAAGAGGAGGAGCAAAACTCGAGAGCTTCAATTATTTTGAAGAGAGTCACAAGTGCAAAGATGGAGCTATCAATGCTCATTTTTGTCTACAAGGAAATGCAAGTTGGAGAGGTGGGTACATTTTGTACTTCATTTGTCAAAGTTTGTAATAAATTTGCTTTGGATTCTAAAGTATGGAATGCAAGGTGGTTTTTTGTCATGTCTACTTACTCTCTTGAATGTGCTAGAAGTAAGCATGATATTTTCATTCATAAGTTGAAAGATTGTGACTTCATTTTCAAAGAGGCATATTGTGAACCTTGTATGAGAGTAAGTGAATCATCCTTGAAGGACGTCTCCATACAAGAGTATTTGTCCTCATTAGTTTCAAGTGACAATGTCCTTTGATGATGCTTGTATGAACATTGTTTTTCATCCTATATCTATGATGATGAAATAGTGATCACTACTACTTTGATTGGATTTCAAAGAAGGATTCAAAGTCCTCATCTTATGATCCATTCACTCTTGAATTTCCAAGGAATGAAGACCTTCATTGGAAGGATGGCAATTTGGAGTTCATTATTTTGTTGGATGAAGCCAAGATGGTGATATTTTAGACTTTGGTTATATGTGCTTCATACAAAAGTTGGATCTTATGGAAAGCTGCGATTCTTCATGATTATTTTGAGGAGGAGACTCTCATTTTTCAGCCCAAGGTGTTCATTCAAAAACCTACCAAAGACAAAGCTTGGATCTTGAAGACAATCCTTATTGAGCTCTCACTACATTTGAGAACTTGGAGTTCAAACTCTTATTGTGATGAGTGATCATACTCACTCCACACAAAAAGAACATGAAATTATGTTATTTTTATGCATGTATTAATTATTGATCCAAGATAGTCTTATCAAGCTAAATTGTGAGGAAGAGTGTTAAAATTTCACAATTCTAGCTTGACTAGTTTTTGGTCATATGAATTGCAATTGGTAAGATGGCCGTGTAATTGGATGCCACACGTGCCAAATAGCATAGGATGATTTTCAAGAGCTTTATTCTTCATGTTACATTGTGATGGAACCTTTGAAAAGATGCCAAAAAGTGCATAGATAGGCTAGAGAGAAAATAGGAGCCAAAAATAGCAATTTTCACGTTGTTTTTGGATCTCTAGATCTTGATCCCTAATTAGGGTGGATCAAGTGGCCTATTAGATTATATATTACGGTTAGGATATGTTGAGTTCAGAGAAGCCCTAAAATTCTCAGATCCGAGCTACTCATGTATAAATATGTGATGAATTCTTCATCAATGTATGTGTAAAAAATTGGTTTTTCTTCTATCAATGTTGTTGGTGATCCATATGCTTAATATTTGCTATTTGCTTTGAGTTCTTTGCATTTGTGGGATTGATTAGCAAGTTAAGGTACTGTACTCTACCTATGGCAGTCCTTACATTCACACGTGTAAAGGAAATTGCAAGATTTTGAGGCTTGTGGTGGAGTTCAAGCCAAGGGAAAGCTAGGAAACACTAAATTGGTTGGTGTTTTTGCTATAGGATCTCAATTAGATCCATTCAGGGTGCTTCCTCCATCATTTTAGACATTTATTGGAGTATTTTTGCTGCATTTTCAACAGAAGCTACCTGTGAAAGAGATCATGAAATTATGTGCACTACAAATAAATGATGATATTCAAAAAATTAGGTCAAGAACTAAGAATATTGATAATTATTGCTCTACGGAATCAAGGACTAAAGGATCTCCCGATGGATATGTGGTTTAAATGGATAATTTATGCCATTATTTTTTTATCATAAGTATTTGTTTTACTCTTTGTTCAAGGGTTTCAGAAAGTTTATTTGGACAAATTGCTAGTATTATTTCTTTCTTCAATTTTTGTAGCTATTAATTAGTACATCTATTTTACGATTTAGTTTATGACTCAAAAGTTTTCTTTTTCTCCAATACTTTATAGACTATTTGACCAAAGTGACTAGGTAATGCCAACAAGAAACAAATTTCCACAAGAAATTGGCAATAGGAACTCCATGTCACAATATTAACATCAAACAAAAAGATATTCATAAAATTTAAGAACTTAATATTAAGAAAAATTTGCATTATGCATGCCATGTCCACATATACATGTTCTCCCGTTTGCTAGTCACTATGTCTTTGGACCCTCATATTTAGCAACTCTTTTTCTTAATTACAAATTCTAGAAATACTTGAGAATCTTCTTTGTGACTGCAAGTCATCCAAGATCCTCAAGATTTTTTATGGTGATTATGCTAACAATTTGTTCAAAGATGATTCCTTTGAGTTGATATTTGGTAAAATAGGAGCTTTTCTTATATAATATCAATATAATAAAGTACTTCTATAATTGTTTTATTTAATTTTGTTTAGTGTCAGCCTATCACAAGAGCATATTGATCAGGACTTTCTAATTTGGTTTCCTATGACTAAATTTTGATTTTCGAAGCTGTAACTCAACAAATCAAATCCCCTTTGATCTATTTTCATCCAAATGAAACCAAATTTGGAGGTACTATCACTAGATTATCAACTAATACACCAATACTACTCAAAATCTAGGATTAAAGCTTTAAGAATTCAATTTTAAAGCTCACTTTTTGATTAATCAAAAATTGGCAGCAAAATGAATCCCAATCAAAGCTAAAAGTGATGGAGACTACGTATTTGATTGATTTAAAACCAAACTATGAGCTAGAATCAAGGCTAGTTGACAAAACTAGCTTATCTTGACATTTAACTCCACAATTGGCACATAGATTTGATCCAAAACATGATATTATACTACAACGAGCTTGGCTGACCTATAAACAAGTTTAATACCTTCCAATCAACACTCACAAATTGATGCTAAAACTCGCCACACAAAAACAATGTACTTGAAAGTGAAAGATTTTGATTTTTCATCAAATTCTATGACAAAATCTCATATATATATATATATATATATATATATATATATATATATATATGTCTCTCTCGGATTTAGGGTTTAGGATCACCCTTCGACCATGCATGACCTAACCCTAAAGTCATTACCCTAAAATAGGCCATTATTGTTGGGTTCTGATGGTCTGCTTGATAGCTCTGATACCACTTGTTGGAGGTGGTATAGGCGTTTAAGGAATAATTATTTATTAGCTCTGATACCACTCTTGCTGAATATGAAATCCAAACAAGAGAAAACACAATTTTAAATTATAACAGGATCTATACAAATTGTTGATTCAAACTATTTCTTAGATCAAAAGAATATCTTTGTAGGTGTATGAGATAACCATGAAGGCAATGATATAGTGAGGCATCTATGACAACCGTGCTTTCTTCGAGTTAGATATTCCAAATGAATCGTGGAAACGAGTATAAGTGATAGATAAAGAAATTATCAGAAAGCATTCATCAATGCAAACACACGTAAAGAAAATAGAGAATGTGTATTACCTGTTATGATAATAACGATCAGATCACGATCCTATGCCCAAGAATGGTTCACATTAGTAATGCACTACGTACTGTGATCCTACTGTGCTGATTACAGATTGAATAGTATCTCTACTTAATGAATTACTCACTCTATCTAATGATCTCTGATTTTGTGGAACCAGATAGTCTGATACAATGGAGTTCACAAAGGAACTCTGATTCACGCTTCCGCTCATTGATTATTGACTCTAATTCACCAATGGTGGATATTTTCATCATCTTCTTTTGTTTTTGTTATTGTGTATATAAATACAACAGTTGCTGTATCGTTATAATAAACTGTATACGTAACAGTCGTGTGAAGTGATGCAATTACTGCATAGTGAACGGTGACATAGTTTGTATTGGATAGAGCAAAGCGAGAGTTTCCTATTGAGTGGTAACAGTCAACGAACATCGAGGGAATCGGATGAGTAGTTAACCATTTGCCCTTGAGTCGATGTCGATGAAGTCAATGTCGGTAAGTCGAAGTCGATGTATCTGCAGATTGTTCGACTTACGCGAGTAAGGCCCCATGCTGCTGTAGAGAGAGAATATTTACATAGTATATGAGATGAATTCAAGTGAGTAGGAGTAAAGATTAACTCCAACAATTATCCCTAAGTTTGACTTCAAGATCTTGAAATCCCTACACAATGTAAAACATGCTAAAAATAGTCCTAAATCCTCTCTACAAAACTAATGCACATTTTGTACTCGCTTGCAAAAGACGCCAAAATACCTCGTGTGACAAATTTACAATATTAGACATAGAGCTAAGCATGTAGACACATGGCATGAGCCACATCATCACTTACAAGTGGAATTTTACACAACTAGTATTGCGAAAATTCGATACTCCTTACAATCTAGCTAGAAAACAGCATAGATTTACTAATAATGCCAAGGGTTCACATATGCTTATTCAATAAATGCCACATGAGAGTTTGGAGGCTCAAAGCTCAAGATCTGTCTATGCAATCATTTGCTTTGCTTGTTCACAAGGAGTTTACTATAATTTTTATCTTTTAGCAAAACTCAAAAACATAGCAAATCTTTTTATTTATGATAATTCACCAAATCATGAAAATGAATTGAGCTTTGTTTAATAAGCTAGAAACATTTGTTAAAACATATGATAAGACAATTACCTAGAGAATCTAACTACCAATCACATATGAACCTTAGATCACACTTGGATGACTCACCCAAAAACTTTCCAAGATTAGACATTTAACCAAATCCCATAAAAGTTTGGATTGATCCATGATGCTTCTTGGTTTCCAAGGGGAGGCTCGAACCTGGGACCAAAGAAGCTCGATGTCAAGCTAACCGACTGAGCCCACCCCGTTGGGTATGTATTGATCCACAATGGTAGACTCAGAAATAAGATACTTGGCACACATTGACAAGAAAATACCAAAAATGATTAAAATTCTCATATTCAGTTATGGATTGAATTGTTATTTATCCAATTAGTAGGCACTAATCCATAGTACGAGATGTTATTCACAATGTTGTTGAAAGATGTTACCAAGTCTCCACCAGAATGAACACCATCTCTAAACCACAAAGCTTGCTAACCAATAAACTGAGCTTGTTAGAACTATACATGATTGATCAGAGCTACAAACTTCACCATTAACTAGCTCACTTGTTGGCTGGCCTCTTGTCATGCCCTCAACTAAATTGGGTTATGAGAACTAAGTCTATTTTAGCCATCCTTAGCCCTGACTCTCTGGCAACTTGGTAAAAGGACTCATCGACTTGCCACTTGTGATGCAAGGACAATGCTGCCACTAGCTACCTTGCATCCAATTGACACTAAAAGATAATACTTAGTGTGGACACGTCACCACTATAAACAGGCTTTTAGACTATCAAGCACAATAAACTGCCATTTGGAATCTCAATGGAGTCCTTACTACTTGTAATGTAGGCTTCTTTTCTATATGGTTTGTGACATAATTGCATAATGCATTTTGAAACGTGTGCCAAAACGTGATCTGAAAGTTCGTCCTGAAACACAATGAAACACTTTTCTTTGTCAATATATTCAAAATGGAAGGTGGGCAATCTGATGGTGATTTTTATAAATCTGTTTTAAGCCCTACAGGACCCCATTTTTGCTTTTGCCAGACACTACGCACATTGTACAATTGCCAGTGATATTGCCAAATATTTTCTGTTTTTAAATGCTTTGATCTGTTCTGAAGTCTTTGCAGATCCTTTGGTTTCAATGTCAAGAATCAGATTACATGCATTTATGATTTATATAAATAAAATACATAATCCACCTTGTATATAGCATGACACTATGTACATAAAAAACAAAAAACAACAGAACAAAATAATAATAGTGTTCCAGAATAGATGCAGCGGAATGCATTCCGCTGCATCTATGGAACTGTGTGATAGTGCAAAATCGCCACTTCGTGATTGATACAAGCTCTAGTGACTTTAAGTACATATGTAACCTTATAATTAAGGCCATGTGAGACTATAAGAGCCTATGAATACCCGTGTTATGGCTAGTCTGTCAATTTGCTTTTGAGAGTCTTGACTGCTTTGTGGCAAAGCCTCTGAGAAGTCCAGTGTCAATATAAAAACCCCATGAAAACTTGTGCACATGTACCTCCAAAAAACTTAAGCAGCAATCTACTTGCAAGCAACAATTTTTCAAGTATACATAAAAAATATTGCTTTTCTTTAAATAATTCTAGAGAGGGAATCTTAATAGCCACATTTCAAAAATATAAATGTGGCATAAATCTCAAAATTCCCAATTCTGCAAAATCATCTTTAGACGACTCAATGCAGGTTGTGTACCTATCAATCATACTACATCTACAAAACTTCTATATTTCGACTAAACTTTCACTTGACTTTTGAAAGATGCTTCTTCAAGCATAAGAATGAAACAAATATTCATGTGCTAGCTGGTGTTATCCAACCCTTAGGAACAGGGCCTACATCATTGATAATTTCACGGTGGCATGACCAGACCAACTTAATTGCCTCTGGTGTGCCGATCCCTGCACCTCTCGGATCACCTGCGGGTCCAAACCTAGACATCACACAGTTGTCATTCAGTTTGTTGATTATGTGTCCCACGTTTTCAAGAAGACTAAAGAAAGCTAAGCATATTACAGACTGGGGATCACAACAGGATCCGAAAATCAGTTTAATTGTTGATGAATCTACAGCAGAATTGACATGTAAAAAGTGATAGTACAAGGATCCCAATTGGAGTCTAGGAGTTTTGTTCCTGTAAGTTGAACTTAGAAGATACCAATGGTTTTGTGGAGCTCCAGTTGTGCGTGCTCGAATACCAACATATGTTGTTCCATTTACTGTCTTGCCAACCACTTCCTGCAATAAAATTTACATCATTTCAGCTTAAGTCATATAAATCTTGTGTTAATTTCATCACATGCATCTGAAGATACAAAACAACTGAGCACATTAGAAGGACAACATGGAGTTAGCCATCAATAAAATTAGGAAGTTTCAAATGTGCTTGAAACATTCGAGTTTCCAAACAAATTTGGTTGTTACTACAGATGTATAGGCAACTATTTGGACTATGAAAAGCTCCATGAGTCGATTTAGTAGTTGATGGGTCCTTTGTAGAATAAATATTAGCAATCCTTTCATAGGAAACGTTTGTGATCTACTACATGCTTAGCTCGTTGATGTTTAGAGAATGATCTTAGTTGGAGAATATTACACCATGGAGATGCTTTGTGTTGATGTATTATTAACTTGATATCAGAGCACTTTCAAAGGACGTGAAGAGTATCTTCTTGAATTTTCTTTTGTAGTAGGGAAAAGTTCCTTATCAACCTGTACTCCAATCTTCTTCAGCTTACTATCATGGCTTGCTTCTTGGAGAAATTTCGTTTCCCAACGTTCTAAACTGTCATCACTCGTCCGGTTCATCCTCTCAGTTCCATCCCGAGATGGATTGTATGGAACTGTCAACTGTCGCTGACTTCCATGATCTTTACAATAATTCTTGAAAAAATTTGAAGTGAACTCTCCTCATTTATCGCTTCTCAAGATCTTCAGTTTTTGTTGTCTTAAGTTCCGTCCATTTGTGGAGTTCCTTCCATCCGTTGAATACTTCTGACCTAGCTTCAAACAGTAAACTGTAATTCTCCTGGAGAAGTCATCTATAAAGGCTACAAAGTATTTTGAACCTCCGAGTGAGGAGTGGGTATAGGACCTATGTTAGAGCTCCAAGCTCCTCTCCCCAAGCTAGTCGGTGTGTAGAATGAACCCATCCATAGGCAAGCCTTTAAGCCCACTGCCTGCTTTTGGTCTGAGGGCACTTGGCGCTCATGTGGGTGATCAGTCCACTTGGCCTTCCAAGTCTACCCCTAATGACCCAAGAATACAATGTCTTAATGCTATGCCAACCCCATGCCCGTTGTATACATTTGGCTATAAAACCACATTGGTCACATGCCGGCTAACCCTAGTCACTGCTTGCCAAGTTACGGGTTAACTTGGTCAGTTGTACTACCACACTCGCCATGCCGCACATCATCGTGCAAGTACATTGGGTTGCGACTATAACACACCTAGACACGAGTAGCCTCAAGTGCCTCTAACGGGGAGTCATTGACCGCCTCAAACTAGTTCTATGACCTTGGGAGCTACGGCTCTTGTCGGAATATGTTGGATCCATGATTGGATCAGCTCGAAATAACATCTTAAAGTTAACCCAGGTAGTGGGGCACTCTGGCATAGTTTGAACTCGCCGCCACCTACGGCCAGCAACATCCTACAACTGATAGGTGGCTCACTTGATGCGCCATACCTCATTTGCAGATACTTGTCGTAGTTCAAAATAGCTCTCCCACTTGTGGAACCATTGATCCACATAATCTAACGTACGTTGTTGTAACGTGCCTGCATAATATGGAGACTTCATGTCCTTATTTTCAGGGTATGAAACACATTAGACAGTTGATAAGGATAATGAGAAGAAGAAGGCTGTGAAGCAAAAGATACATTAATAGATACATCCAATGGCTGTGTGCCAATTGGAGTACTTGTAGTGATCATCGTGATAGCCTTCTTGAAATCAGCAAGAGTACACTCCATGGCCGACATGCGTTCTTGCATATCCGAACGTGGAGTCTTAGGCATAACCTCTCGAGATGCTCTCGCACTATTGCTAGGTGGAGAATGCTTCAAAGCTGTGATAAAAATCAGACAAGTAGGAATATCAAGATCCTAAGATTTGATAGTGGAGGGGAGTACAAATCCACAAGATTTGAAGACTTTTGTGATTAATGTGGAATCAAAAGGCAGTTCACACAAGCCCATACTCCGTAACTCAATGGTGTAGTTGAGCGCTAGAATCGCACAATCGTGGAGAGTGCTAGATCCATGCTTGCCTTTAGATGAAGCTACCACAGGGGGTTTGGTCTAAAGCTTGCAACACCGCAATATATCTCCATAATAGGAGTCCTACCATCGCGATACCAAAGACAACACCAGAAGAAGCATTTATCAAAAAGATTGAGCCACTTGAGAATTTTTTGATGCAAAGCCTTTGTTCACGTTCCCAAGGAAAAAAGAGGTACACAAGTAAACTTGACGTGAAAGCGTTAGAGTGCATCTTCTTAGGTTATGATGATCGTGTTAAAGGTTATAGGTATTTTGATCCTTCGGAAAGAAAATGCACATTAGCCACGATGTTATCTTTGATGAATCAATGATGTACAAGGATGAAGATGCAGAAAAAGTCGAGACATCAGGTACTAAAGATGGTGTTGTGAGAATTCCTCATTATGGATACTCCTGATGATGCGCATGGTCATGCACCTTGTGATACCATTCCACCATCTCATGAGACAGGGGATGGAGGAGGGACAAAGCTTTTGGATCTAAGAGGATCGAAGTTGCAGGTGATAAACGCAAGGAAAAAGATGTACCTTGAGATAACTTTTTCATTGGGAAGGAGATCACTTGATAGAAAACTCCCAAAATAGTATGAGAGATTGATGGAAAGCCGTGAGATGGATGACCTTCCAGAATCACCTATCCAGGGAGAGCTACAAAGATTGATGAGAGAGAAGATGCAACCTGAAAGGTATGAAGCAAATTATGCTGTTTTGTAAGATATAATCCAAAGTAAACAACTTTTAACTTTTGAAGAGGCCAAGGATGATGAATATGGATCAAGACTATGCAAGATGAGATTGATTCAATCGCCAAACATGACACATGGGATGTGGTGGAACCTCTAACTGAAAAGAAACCCATAGTCTATAAATGGGTGTATAGAACAAACTACCTGTAGATGGAAGCATTGCAAAGCATAAAGCGATGTTGGTAATCAAAGGTTGAGCTCAAAGTAAAGGTATGTATGTAAGTGGAATACGTTGCGCCTTCTTACAACTTTAGCTTGGCAATTCAGATGCGATTTACATCAGATGGACGTAAAGTCCGTTTTTCTTAATGGTACTTTAGAAGAGAAGGTACATATGTATCAACCTGATGGGTTTATGGAGAAAGGGTAAGAACATAAAGTATGCCATCTAAAGAAATTGCTTTATGGCCTAAAACAACAGGATTGATATATAGTTTTGGTCTAAAAGGGATGGTGAGAACACACTCAGATCCTAAATCTCTATATCTTATGGTTTGAAGATTTAATTGCTTTGGTTGCTCTCTATGTTGATGCTTTGATTATTACGAGAAATTTTGAAGATGTAAAGGATATGATCAAGACATGTCTTCCAAATCAATTTGAGATGACTGATCTTAACCTAATGCATTATTGTTTTGGAGTTGAAGTGTGGAAAAAAGGGCATGAGATAGGTATGACACAAGCCAAATATGTCAAAGAGCTGTTGCACAGGTTCAGGCTATAGGATTGTAATCTAGTGAGCGCTCCTATTAAACCAAGTAAAAAGCTTTCCAAGTTTGATGACTCTTAGCCATTTGATGCTACTTTGTATAGGCATCTTGTAAGAAGCTTGATTTATCTCACCACAACTAGATGGGACATATGTTATGTCGTTGGTATTGTAAGTCAATTTATGGTAGTACCTACTGAAGTACATTGGAAGGCAACTAAATGCATCTTGAGGTATGTGAAAGGCACTTCCAATTGTGGTCTAGTATACACGAGGGAGGACAATTTACCTAAGATTCGAGGCTATGTTGATGCAAACGGGGGAGGTGACTATGATGGTAGTAGATCATGTTGGATTTCAATGCTCAGCCTCAAATCCATTCAATAATGAGCATCCTAAAAAATTCGTCGAAGTTCGACTTCTCTCATGTATATATATATGTTCAAACTCGACTTACTCGACATCGACGCTTTCACTAACTCCAAGTCCGACTTTGTCGACTTACCCAACTTTGTCGACTTTTCACCAACTAACCGACGTTTTCCATCAGGGAAAACTCGATCCAAATAAACTGTCAGAAGACTTTATGGCAATTCACCAACTAGTGTACATACATTTCTTGTTACAAGGCGGTTGTAATAATAGCAAATAGCATTTAATGCTAAATAGATATTTAACAGACAGATATTTAGCAAGTAGATATTTGTCAAGTAGATATTTGTAATATAGAATGGGAGGATGTGATGGTAAAAGAGTATCATACTCTTCTTTATGTTTCTTGTGGTAAGAAGACTTATGGAATCATGTGGGAACCATTGATGGATTGCAAATCCATATTTCGGCTTGTGGCTGGTTTTTTGGTTACCTACTTTGGATGGAGCATGCTTGTCTTCACTGATGATATCTCACTTCGTATTCTACATCTCTTCTACATCGGGCATGATTGGGGTTGAGATTTCGACTACTTCAAGCTAAAGATTTTTTTTTTTTGGCAGCATTAAGCCTGGACAACAAGCTACATCTTTTCTTTTTCGGCTACATGGAGTTTTGGGCACATGCAACACTTTGCATTTTTGTTGCAATTTTTCATACTTCATGACATGTTATGTTTTTACATTATCATTCAAGGAGGGTGTTAGAAATAATAATTGATAATGTTAGTTTCCCATAGGTTACTTTGACCCAAAAGGTTGAGACTTGTGTAACCATGGGGTAGGTTTATTATTAAGACCATGTTAAGATAGTTTTAGTTAAGTTGGACCCAATTTTGGTCTAGTGGTAACTTGTGGGTCCAAGTAAAGTCTAATTATGTCAAGGGACCCTATCTTGACTTTTGGGAGTGCCCTATAATTATTAGTGGGTTTGGAAGGTTCTAGAACTTAGAGTTTGGAGGATTCTAAGCCCTTGGAAGGCCTATTTATATGTACTCATTGTTCATTTGTAATTCATTCCCTTTCAAGCATTGCTACTACTTTCTCTCTCCTTGAGGGGCCCTAACCCTCTCCCTCTTCTTCTTCTTCTTCTTCTTCTTCTTCTTCTTCTTCTATATGGAGATTGAATGTTAGAAGGATCCTAGCACTTTGATTTCCTACAGTGCTTATATTGATTCAATCATCTTGATTATTTGTTGCTAACTGACGTGCTTCCGTTCCTAAACCACTTTCGCTCAAGCTTTCGCTGCCAGCAATACTCTCTCGATTTCCCATTCAATATCAGAAATCTGTTTCTATCATATCTCTGCTAATCCGATATCAGTCATCCTTCAGATTTCTGACATGGTATCAGAGCTCATTTCTGATATCCTTCAGATTTCCAACATGGTATCATAGCTCATTTATGATATCCTTCAAATTTCCAACATGGTATTAGAGCGGGTGGCTTAGTAATCTGCGTTTCTAGTGCGGATTATCAATCTTGTTTCTATAAGACATCGTTCTAGCAAGCGCGCAGCCAACAATATTTCGATTTCGTTGTTTCTACCAACGATCTCGCTCAAACCAAAATGGATCCGTCTTCTAGTTCATCTCTGATTGACAAACTCGACGAAGATAACTACCATCTCTGGAAGTTCAAGATGAAGGTCATACTACTAGCCAAAGAACTGTGGGACATCGTTGATGGCACAGAACTCAAACCAAAAGGTGATGCAGCCATCATCACCAAATGGAGACTGAGAGATGGCAAGCCATTTGCCATGATTACGCTCAATATCAAGGATACTCAAATCAGCCATATACGTACTGCTCAGACTGCTAAGGATGCGGGACATCCTAGCAACTCTCTACGATATTAGGGACGTCACCTCCCAAGCTCTACTTGAAGAAGAAATTCTTTACCTTGAGAATGTCTAATGCAGATAGTGTTTCGAATCATCTCAACACTTTCAAAAATCTTATGGAGCACTCAGTCATTGAAGATCTTAGTTAGCAGAATCATTGATTCAGGTCAGAAGGTTGAATTCGATGCAGAAGGCTGCACAATTCTTGACAAATCTCATTCCTAGCTTTTGGGAGACGAAGTGGCTGCCTTTACAAACTCAGCCACTGCTATTCTTCTAATAGTCAAGCTCTTCATACATCCACTTCTGAATCAACTGATATGCTTTGGCATTTCAGATTAGGCCATCTTAACTTCAATAGTATTCAGCAAATGTCGACTCATAATCTAGTGCAAGATCTTCCTTCTGTTAACAAACCAGCTTATCCTTGTGAAAGCTATATTCTCAGCAAGCATGCTAGAAGTCCTTTTATTTCTGATTCAGTTCATACTCCTAAAGGTTTGCTTGATCTTGTACATAGCGACATTTGTGGCCCAATGCAGACTGCTTTGACAGGGGGAGCTCTCTATTTCCTAACCTTCATCGATGGCTTCTCTCGAAGAATTGCTACTTATTTTCTGAAGAACAAATTAGAAGCATTCAAGTTCTTCAAGCAATTCAAAGCGTCTGCTGAAAATTAGACCCAGAGGAAGATCAAAGCTCTACGCACTGATGGAGGGGGAGAATTATCTCCACAGAATTCAAGGAGTTCTGGAAGGCCAACGGAATACATCAACAGTATACCACAAGCTACTCACCTCAGTCCAATGGTGTAGCTGAAAGGAAGAATCGGACACTCATTGAAAGTGCCAAGAGCATGCTAGCCCATGCCTCTCTTCCAAAGAATTTTTGGGCAGAAGTTGTTACTACAGCTGCCTATCTACAAAATCGATCCATCACTAGCCAAACACCTTACGAGGTATGGACAGGATCGAAACCATCGCTCAAAAATATTCAAGTCTTTGGATGCATAGCCTACTCTCAGATCCCTGTTGATCTAAGAAAGAAGCTGGACGGCACCAGCAGAAAGTCGATCTTCATCGGCTATTCCCCAGATCACAAGGCATACAAGCTCTACAACATGGACACTCAGAAATCATTCACAAGTAGAGATGTCGTTTTTGTGGAAGACCAATTCATCGACCACAAGGGGAAAGCTACATCGACTTCCAATCCTAGAGTCGACAATTCCGAACTCAGGATTGATCAAAAGCTTGACACCGACTCCGACAATGAGTCTAAACCTCAACGAGTCGAATCACATCAGAGGATCGAAGTTCAACCCAGAAGATCCGACTGATCCAGACAACCTCCACCCCGATTTATGGATGATCCCGCCTGCTACTTTGTGCAGGAACCAAACACAGTTTCTGAAGCAATGTCTACTCCTGATGCTGACCAGTGGAAAAAAAGGAAAGCTGCAATGGACACTGAATTCGGTTCTCTACTTGAGAATCAAACATGGACTGTTACTGAGCTACCAAAGGATTGGGATTTGATTCCATGCAAATGGATATTCAAGGTGAAGTATGATGCTGAAGGAAGACTCAATCGATATAAAGCCAGGCTTGTCGCCAAAGGATTCTCCCAAATTCCAGATCTGGATTATTCCGACACCTTCAGCCCAGTTGTCAAACATGCTTCGATCTGACTACTCCTCTCCTTTGCAGCTACAACAGATCTCAAAGTCCATCATATGGATGTCCAGACTGCTTTCCTCAATGGAACTATCGAAGAGGAGATCTATATGTCACAGCCAGAGGGATACAAATTAAGAGGCAAGCATCACCTTGTGTGCAAAATCCACAAGGCTCAGACTGAAACAGTCACCAAGAGCCTGGTTCCAAAAAATCAATGCATTTCTGATCAAGAATGGTTTTATTCCAAACTCGGCAGACTCGAATGTTTATTTCAAGTCTGTTTCTACTTTCTTCATTATCATGCTCAGCATTAAATCCATTCAATAATGAGCATCCTGAAAAATCTGTCGAAGTTTGACTCCATCGACTTCTCTCATATATATATATATATATATATATATATATCATAGGTCCCGCGGTACTGGGTCCCGCGGATCCCGATACCGCGGGACCATACTGGTACTGCGGTACCATATCGGTGGTCCCGCGGTACCAGTATGGTCCTGCGGTACCAAAAAGAATTTTATTTTTTTTTGCGAAAATAACACGGGAAAAAATTTTAAATTTTAAATTTTTTTATTATGGTACCGCCCTGGTACCGCGGATCTGAGGGTGGTACCGTACTGGCGGTACCACCATTATGGTACCGGCGGTACCATAATGGCTATACCATAGGGAGCTATGATATATATATATATATATATATATATATATATATATATATATATATATCTATATATCTATATATCTATATCTATATATGTATATCATAGTGGCACGTAGTACGACCATTATGGTACCGCGGTACCATAATGGTGGTACCGCGGTTATGGTGTAGTCCTCAGACCAGCGGTACCAGGGCGGCACCACAAATGATATTTTTTATTATTTAAAAAAAAAAAAACCCTTTTAATAGGCTAAAACTAGGTAAAAAATTCAGGAAAAAAAAGGGCTACGGTTTAGAAAAAAGATGTTACTGTATAGGGGGACTGTACTGGGGGCACTGTGGGAGAGCAGACCTGGTGGTCAATGGGAGTGCAGCATGTGGGGCGGCAACAAATCCGGACAGGTACACCGTCACATGGGCACTGTGGGGGAGCAGACCACGGACCCAATCGGAGTGCAGCATGTGGGGGAGCAATACATGGGGCAGGTACAGTAGCACATGGGCACTGTGGAGGAGCAGACCATGGACCCAATCGGAGTGCAGCATGTGGGGGAGCAATACATCCGGACAGGTACACCATCACATGGGCACTGTGGAGGAGCAGACCATGGACCCAATCGGACTGCACCATGTGGGGGAGCAATATATGGGGCAGGTACAATAGCACATGGGATCATCAACAAAAGCAAATTGGGAAACAGGCTGTGGGGTTAAATAGGCACTCACGAGACAGTGAGAGAGCCAATGAGAGGCTGTGAGAGAGAGGCATTGTGAGAGGCTGTGTCACAGACCGAGTGAGAGGCTGTGAGAGGGAGGCTGTGAGAGAGCCAGTAAGAGCCATTGAGAGGCTGTGAGAGGCTGTGAGGGTCACTTCGAGCAACAGGGTGTCGTGAGATGGCGGAGGGCAAAGCCAGGAGGAAGCTCGAGGAAGATGTCCGAAGGCACAACGAAAGGCATCGGAAGCAAGAGGCAGACATTGAAGAGATGCTACGAGAGACTCGACAGAGACATCCAGAGCTGCAGATCCCCGCCCCCGCTGTGGCCCCCGCCCCCGTTGTCGAGCTGGATTTGGATGAGCTGATCGGAATGAACTTCACATGACGGCAGCTCATCATGGTCAGGGAAAGGGCTGCCCACCGTCGGGCTGACCAAGAGGCAGCTTGGGCTAACCGGGAGGCAGAGCGAGAGCGACATAACAATGCTCCTGACGAGGGCGAGGAGTCAGTGGAGGATCCATAGGAATGTTTAGCATAGATGGGGTCTAGCCGTATGTGGCTGACTGTTGTTATGTAATGTTCATCAGTAGATGAGGCAGCATTTAGTGTCTAGCATAGTGTAAAGAACAGCCCCAGCCGTATGCGGTGGCAATACGTATTGTAATTTTGATACATCTGATGAATTAATGTACGGTGTGTTTTTTGTGCAATGCGTGCCTTGTGTATTGCAATCTGATGTATGTGTTCATGAAATGCTATCAGGGGGGTTGTATTTCATATGCTCTCAATCTCTGTAGTGAAAATTAATTGAAAACACGCACACACCATTTGAGGTAAAACTGCAAGTAGAACATCACAATTACAAACTGACAAATACACATTGTGCAGTGAATAGAATACGTCCAACACTAAATATAATATGAAAAATGGTCTGAATACAGTGTTCGACCATCTGGTCGCCAGACATGGAACATGATATCAAACTGCTGAAAATAAAATGATAGAGCTACAATCAATGCTCTGCCTCAAACTCAGATGAATGCTCCGGAGACAACTCGCAGCCCCGAGCTGACTCTCGCAACTGATATCTATGCCTGTCTGGTACTGGCATGGGCTGTGTATCCGAGGGGGAAGACTCGTCATCCTCATCCTCCCAATCTACCTTTGCATCAGCCCCCAAGCAGGCTAAACCAACAACACCTGTTGCAGCTGGCTGTAATACTGCACCTCTACCAGCAACTGGAGCCCTGCGAGGTCGTCCTCTCTTCCCTGGCAGTTTCTGTGCCCTGCCTTTCTTGTTCGGTGCACCCTTGGGCCTTCCTGGCCTCTTGCGGACGAGGGGAGCTGTCAATGCCTCATCACCCCCATGCAGATCACCTAGCTGACTAGGCTGGGCCCAAGCTGCGGCCGGCTGGGATAGAGTAGCCAGAGATGGGTGTCCCTGTGCAGCTGATAGTGGAGGATAGGTCCGAGGAGTGTGTGCCCGTGGGCCTGCTGCTGGTGGAGGAACTGGATGTGGAGGGGCCGTCCCTGCAGGAGGCAAGTACAGCGGCGATAAGTACTGAAAGGGGCGCTGCGGTGGATGGTACTGGTACATCCTGGGTGCTGCCAAAGGAGGAGCCGGTGCTGTGGGTGCTGCCACTGGAGGAGCGTCCATAGATGTGGGCGCTGCAAGAGAAGATCTGGGCACAGATGGTGGCATGCCATGGAGACCTGCTGCTGCAAAAGTGGATGGCGATGAAGGGGCTGCAAGCCTCAACGGTATCAGTGGCACTGGAGGTGCTGTGCGGCGCACATACACCCTCTGAGGAACTGGAGGAACTGCAGGCACCTCGTGTAGCTGCTCTGGCTAGACTCTGTGTAGGGCATGCTGGCTAGAGAGGATGGGGACACCCTGACGCTCGGCATCTGCTGGGCCTCTGAATCCAACTCTGCAATCAAGTCGTCCAGCTAGGCATCCGAATACAAATGCTCTGGGAACCTGGGACTCATCATGTGCACCATCCTCTGGATCATCCCGTGCCTCATCCTGTGCACCATGCGGACCCTGCATGGCCTCCCAATCGGTACAATCAAAGTCATCTGGTGACTCCTCTGGTGTGCTGTCATAGAAATGCCTATGGCTCTGTGATGCATGCATCCAAGCAGCTGCGGAAGGTAAACCCAAATCACTCTGCCCCCTATCAAGAGCCTCCTCCATCATATCAACATAAGAAGGTATGCCAATGCCCCCCCCTGTGTGCCTTGCCCGTCTCGCGGTATAATCTGTGGCATGTGTCCCACCTCTACCACGTGATGCACCTGTGACCCCTGCTCTAGGCGTGTGCCCAACACCTGTATCATATGCCTCATCCTGCACTGATCTGGCGAACACAATCCGAATGGGCTCATCCTCATCCTGATCATTCTCTGACACTAGCTCATCTGCCTCGTACAATGGAGGCTCTCTGTGCTCAAGCCCAAGCTCTCTCTCTCTCATCTCGGCAAGCTCCCTCTCTCTCTCTGCCATCAACTGTGTGCCCAGGTCATCTGCAGGCATGGGATGGGTGCTGTCCATAGGCAAGTCAACCTGGCGCTCCAAATCAGATATCTTCGTCTGCAAGGTTTAAAATTTGCATGTCAGGGAGGCAACTCTATCAAGAAATAAAACCAACATACCAGGAGTCAACCAACCTGCTATGAAAGATTAGTTTATCACCTGCAATGCGCTCGTAATGGTCGGAAGTCTCCAAGCGAGACGTGCGTTGGTGCTATAGAACACCAACCGCTCCAACTGGCTCAGTGACAACCGGTTTCTTCTCCTCGTATGAATGAGTGCCCATGTGCTCCAATTACGCTCGCACACGGAGGCAGCACAGTCCTGTGGTACGTGCATTGAAATACTTCAGCACATTGTGGCAGGGGTGGAACTTCAACGAAACACAACAATGGAGGATAAAATGAGATGCATACCTGAGAAAGGACACGTAGTGCAAGACGCTGTATAGATGGGTATGTGCTACCGAACATGGTCCACCAGGTAATGGGTAGCTGCCTCCTCTCTGGATCCTGAGCAGCCGGGTGGCCGATCGTGCCCATGCCGAAACGAAATGCAGCGAGCTCCTCCATGAGCCTGATAGGATCCAAACCTATGTGTGGACCCACCCTGTGAATGTATTGAAGCCAATTGGCCTCGAGCTCCCTGTCTGCGATCTGTGTCGGAGAGAGGAAGAGGGGATGCAGTATGTGTGCAACGCTGTGGATACTCCTGTGGAAGTAGTTCCACCGCGTCTCCCAGATGAACTTCAGCTCGATCATCCTGCAGGTGAGAGGCATGTGGTGTAGGGCATTACGAAAAAACTTAACATTGACAGAAAAACAAACTAGCAAGTACTGAAAAGATAAAGGCCAATTACATGACTATACTGCTTACCACTCTGGCTGCAAGATGGACAGCTGCAGGAACTGTCCAATCCGGTCCATGAGCTCATATAACAGTCCAAGTGTCGACCCCTCGCTGTCAGCCATGCGGAGCACAATGTAAAGTGGTCGAAGCAGTCCTGACAATGTCTGTGCATCCCTCCAGAACTGGTCTCCCCTCACCGTGGAAGAAAAGTGCTCCCCATCCTCAGTGCGCGGAAACGTACTGGCACACCAAAGATCACTGGCAACCATTTGTAGAAGCTGCGCCCTACACCTGATCAGACGGTCGATGACCACCAAGTCGAATGCAAAGCGTGTGGGGGCTGGCTTACGGAGGTCTAGATGGCTGAACACCCGGAACATGGCAAGAACACGCCTCTTCTTGGTGACAAAAGTCACCAGGAAGAGCGCCTCACGGACGATGGCTCTAACCCAGGGAAGTGCACCTATGTCCCCCATCAGAAGGTCTATGCCATGCGCGGCACAGGGGGTATGAACAATGTGAGGGAACTCGGCCTCTAGCAGTACACCCATCTGAATGCAGTTCGTGGCATTGTCCATCACCACTGTGACGACATGCTGTGGGCCTATGGACAGGATGGAAGACCTGATGACATCAAACATGAACTCTGCAGATATGACTCTCCCCCCCCCTGCTGCAATCCACTGCCCTCAAAAACTGTGTGCCCATGCAGCTGGAGACCAATATGTTGAGGATCGGCCTCCTCCTGACATCAGTCCAGCCATCGGACATGATGCTGCAACCGTAAGTGGCCCAGTGGCGACGTAGAGGCTGCATCTCTCTAGACAATGACTCGACCCTATCCCTCAGCATGTGTGTGCGGACAACCTCTGAACTAGGGACTCTCCAGCTAGGGCTGACAGACTGTGGAAGGCGGAAGGCCCTTCCGAAGGGCTCGGAGTTGGTGATGGCAAATGGAAGGTTCAGCTCATAAATCAGGCTGGCCACGGCCTGTGTGGCCTCTCTATCCATGTGCGGCTGATGCGCGCCGCGAATGCTCTGTTGCCTAAGAACTCTCCCAGCTGGGCGACGGGTAGCGGACCTCCAGCACGGTGCACCGAACGTGATGGGAATGGATGATGACGCGACAGGCTGGGCACTAGTGGATGCATTAGTTGTAGACGTGGAATGGGGAGAGTGGGATGCACTGGCTGGGATGGGTGCAGCAGCGTAAGTGGGGTACACTGGTGGAGGGTGGACATCTGGCATGGGATACGAAAACTGCTAGGTAGGGAGGTCATCCGGATGTGAAGGTAGGGAAGAAGGGATCTCCTCAACATCTTGGAAGGCCTCGTCACTGGCATCCGGTGCTCCTACTCGGGAGGCGGAGAGTCCATGAGAAAGTCGTAAACTGGGGGAGTGCGAGCAACAATAGGTGGTGGTGGAACCGCAGTGGCAACTGGCGGACGCGGTGGGACGGGATCCACCGGGATAGGTGCAGATGGGGGTGCGTGAGGTAGAACTGTCTGAGGGGGTCGAGGGGCAAAGGGACTGGACGAGGATGCACTCCCTCTCCTCGTGCGTGCTAGCCAAGCAGGCAGCATCTCGGGGTCAACCACGTAAGGAGCGGTGCAAAACCGAAGAACACCCTACGAAATGGTGTACTCCCCCGCCACAAGACGTGGCCCGTAGGTATCCAAAAGTCGCTGCTTGACGGGAACGGACATGCTGGCACAGGGGGCAGCATTCAGTGTGCCACCATCTCTCGCGCGTGCGCCGAGTATGAGGCCTTTAAGGCGAGTGAGGGTGGCAACGAACTCAGTCAGGCAATATCGACAGCGCACGATCCTTGCACCGGACTTGTTAGACTTGTCGGGAACCCGCCTGACAATGTCCACCTCGTCCCACAGATCGGCAAGGTTGGAATGCACCATCTCTGTAGAAAGGACTGGGGAAAGAAGGCAGAGATCTCTGTGATTGCGATAGGAGTCGGAAGGCTTGAAAAAATCACAATAAAGGCCGAAATAGCAATAGCAGGGGCGGACGCGATCAATGCAATGCGAAGACAGCCGGGAGGGCGCGGACAGTAGGGCGATGGGCATACAACAGAGAGGGCGCGGACAACAGGGAGGGCGCGGACAGCAGGGCGACGGGCAGGGAGAGAGATGAAGCGAGGGGGGGGGATTAGGTGAAAAAAAATATAGTAATATATTAAATATTAAAAAATAATATATATTGTGGTACCGCGGATCAGTATGGATCCGCGGTACCACACTGGATCCGCGGATCCTGGTACCGCTGGATCTATGATATATATATATATATATATATATATATATATATATATATATATATATCAATCATAGGTCCCGCGGTACCAGGTCCCGCGGGACCATATATGGTACCGCGCTACCATATCGGTCGGCGGTACCAAAAAAAAAAAAAAAAAAAATTTCTTTTTGCGAAAATAACATGGGATTTTATTTTATTTTATTTTATTATTATTATTTTTTAATATTATGGTACCGCCCTGGTACCGTGGATCCCAGGGCGGTACCGTACCGGCGGTACCATACCACGGGGTATATATATCATAGTACCCCGTGGTATGGTACCGCCGGTACCATATCAGTGGTACTATGTATATATATATATATATATATATATATATGTTCAAACTCGACTTACTTGACATCGACGTTTTTACTAACTCCATCAAGTCCGACTTTGTCGACTTACCCGACTTTGTCGACTTTTCACGAACCAGCAACTAACTGAAATTTTCCATCAGGGAGAAATCGATCCAAACAAACTGTCAGAAGACTTTATGGCAGTTCACCAACTATTGTACATACATTTATTGTTACAAGGCGGTTGTAATAGCATATAGCATTTAATGCTAAATAGATATTTAACAGAACAGATATTTAGCAAGTAGATATTTGTAATATAGAATCAGTTGAGAACGTACTTAGTTGATAGTTGATCACTAATCAATCTTCTCACAAGAAGAATTCATGTTGCCAGTGTTACTACACTCAACGAACACGCTGAAGTTATTATTTCAAGCAATTGTACTTAATTTTCATCAATCAGAGTGCAACATTTTGTCTCCACTACTCTTTTGTTCTATTGTGCTTATATTGATTCAATCATCTTGATTATTTGCTGCTAACTGACGTGCTTCCGTTCCTACACCACTCTCGCTCAAGCTTCCGCTGCCAGCCATACTCTCTCGATTTCCGAATCGATATCAGAAATCTGTTTCTATCAGATCTCTACTAATCCGATATCAGTCATCCTTCAGATTTCCGACATGGTATCAGAGCTCATTTCTGATATCCTTCAGCTTTCCAACAGATCAACCACAGGATATGTGTTTCAGTCTGGTGGTAGTTGCTTTTCTTGGTCTAGTAAAAACAAAATACAGTCGCTTTATCTACAACAGACGCCGAGTATTAGGCAATGTGTAGCACAACTTAGGAAGCCATTTGCTTAAGTAAATCATGAAGGAAATTGGTTTGGAATAGGAAAAACTGACCACTTTATATAGCGACAATCAGAGTGGTATTCAGTTGGCTAAGAATTGGTCTATCATGTCAGGACGAAACATATTCATATCCATTACCATTGCATTCGGGAAAGGGTGCAAAACGGGGGGATTGATGTCATTCATTGTAGTACAGATGAGCAACTAGTAGACATTTTTATGAAGCCACTTGTGAGAGAAAAGTTTGATAAATTTAGATAAAAGCCTTTTGTATCTGAAGTTGTTCAACTTTAGTATGCTATATAAGTGTCTGAAAAGTAAGTCGACTTCAAGGTAGTTAGTGTAAAAGTAGATCTCATGTACTTGAGGTCCAGTGAGAAACAGCTGTATACAGTGACTTGTAAGTCAGCAGGGCATGCGTCTTGTGATCGGCAACCCGGATCATGTAGGGGTTGTCACAAAAAATGAAGCCTATGTATAGTCTTTCTAGAGAGAGAGAGAGAAATATAGTGCGTGCATAAGCTCTTTGCTTTTTCAAAAAACTGTATGGTGCTTGAGTTGATTCCTCCTATGCAAATATGTGATCCTGTATTGCTAGAATTTTAACTATTCCACCAATAGTCACCTTCAAATTCATGTTCTCAAACTTTTCCCTTGCCTTGCCTCCCTCTATCATAGCTCACAGAGTCACCAAATGTTCTATGGTTGTGTAGTTTGGCCTAAATCCAACTCTTGATAAAGCTCTAACTCCTATTACAGCCCGTGCACTAATTTACACTCTTTATCTAGACGAAAAGTATGAAATCATGCATCTCTGAGTAGTGAACATTAGCATTCTGGTGTGCAAGGTGCTGCCAATGTTGATGTAACTCACAAAGGTATAAGACAACAAATCTCCAATTGAGCAACAACACAACTTACAAAGAGATAATGATATTTCCCTCTAATTCATAGCAGACTAGGCAATGGGCATCGCAAGGTATAATGCTCCTCGCTCTCCTCCACTGACATAGTACAAATCTGAGGTTGATGATAGCTTAATAGCATACCATACCTCCAATTTGTACAAATCAAAATGCTTTCAATAAAAGATTAGAGTTTTTCGAGATTCATGTAGCATAAGAAGTGTACTGGAGTGGTTTGAGTGGTTGTGAGGTCAATGAGAAAGAGAGCTAGCGAGAGTGTCAACTCAAATGCATGAGTATTCCATGTCGCTTGGTGCCTTTACCAAGCATTGGTGGGATGTGGTAGAACTCGAATAGCCTGAAAAATACCTCTATATATAAGGACAGGATAACAAACTTAGCTAATTTAATATTGTGTAATACCAATTGTTTGCTCTGAACAGTGAACATACACGACAGCAAGGATAATTGGAGCCTCAAGATGTGTATCCGATTGAAATTTGTAAGCATTGCAACCTAATTATTGCCATCTGTTGTGGGTAAAGTCAACAACATTTCAAAGCAGCATTCTAGGAATGTGCGCCCGTGCGCGGGCGCGCGCGCGCGCGAGAGAGAGAGAGAGAGAGAGAGAGAGAGAGAGAGAGAGAGAGAGAGAGAGAGAGAGAGACCTGAACAAAATGAGAGTCATTGGAGACTACTGCTGCTGTCAAATGAGCATGCATTCTCTCACATGCTTCCAACACAAGAGGTAAGTCCTCATCTGTGTACTCTGTGATTATCTGCATATACAAGTGCAATGAGTTAAATCTATTAAGAAAGCTCAATATCCAGCAAAAATTTGTGGTCTATGAAGCTAAAGTTCTGTTGTACATAGTCAGACCTGGAAAGGTCCAAACACTTCGGTTGTCACAAAGTTGAAATTTTCCTTCTTAAGAATCTCTTTAAGAGGAACAAAAACAGCAGTAGGCTCCATTGCACCATAAATTGTAGGAATACTGTGATTTGACAATGGTTTTCCACCAAAAGCCACTTTAGCACCTGGAATAGTTATCAGTTGTTTGATATGATTCATCATGTGCTCAGTTGTGACCTGAAAGAAAAGAATCAACTGGTCACTTGAAACAACAACTTATGACGTATGAGAAGCTAGAGTATAAAAATCTGCTTAAGTGAAATACGTGATATGAATAAGTTGCAGCTATTGGAAAACCCTTTCAGGGAAATCAAAAGAAAAACTATGACATACAACAAGCATCAAAATAGGTACATACGAAGGGAAAGAGGTGCAATCTTGTGGTCTTCTAGTCATGGCATGCTCATGTTCATGTCGTGATCACATGCTCATTAGAAAATTTTAACCAAAAACACTAAGCAGGCAACTTGATGTGGATCAACAATACACCTTATGCATAAATCTTTGAACACTAGGTGACATCCACTTATTTCTTGGCAGTTCACAAGTACTTGTCACACCTACCTTGCAGGCCCATGAATTGTGGGGAGTAATAGCTTGATCCACCTTAACCATTTTTACCATTTTGGTTCTAAAGAAGCTCCTTAGATGTTTGCTTCTTTGTTTATAGTTTTAGTTCACATATGCTTTTTATGACTGGCACAAAAAATTTATAGAGCTTAATACAACAAGTTCAGAAAAATGCTTCAGCAGATAAACCAAGTGAACTCCACAAATGCCTTGGTTCATCCACATGCAAAATCTGTTGAAAGTTGCTACCCTTGATTTCTATCTAGGGACAACAACATACCATCGGACATGCCCACCATTTTTTGTTTCTATTTTTAAGTGACTTTCTATGATCTTCTTCAAGCTTGATTGCAATGGCACTTTTCACTGCAGGACTTCAATTATAGCTTTTCCACATCAACATTTTCCCACACACACTGAGTACCTCACGTGAGAGACAATACTCTACAACCTTTGTAGGACTTCGATTCAAAAGATAAACAACCATCTTAACTCCACCCCAAAACATATTTGGAAGATTCTTACTTTTGAGCATACTTGTTAGCGGCTTTGACGTATTCCCGGCACGACCAGCTACTAGGGGCCAAGGGCCACGGTCTTGGCGAGGCCAGTAACTGGGATGGACACCAGCGGACCAGTTGGGTCTGGTGCGTCACAAGTCGTGACCCGCGGTGTGACCGCCTGACAGGATGTCAATAGGCGGAGTTATGACCGTATGGACTTGTTAGAGCCTTTACTCCCAGTTCCAGTTATTTACAGTTTCAGAGACACATGTACGTTTTGTAATTATTGTAATTACTGAAATGGCTAAGTCACCGGCCTGTGGTGACTTTTGTAAGTAAATTGTTAATAAACTGTAATTAGTTGGCATTGGACCTCAGAGAGTTGTGCTTAGCTTTGGCATGGGGTACTGGCATTTATTAGGAGTGGCTGGACTGACCTCCTAAAAAGTAGGAGTTGACTAGTCAACGGGACACGTGTCATATGCTCACTGGGACACTTGGTCCAATGAATGAGTGACGCATGACAGGGTGGTCCGTTCAAACATGACACGTGTCACATGCTCACTGGGACACTTGGTCCAGTGTATGAGTGACACATGTCAGCCTACTCACTTGCCTGTGGCAGAGTACTGCCAAGTGACAAGTGTCGACTGTGCATGGAATTGGCCGTGTGTTAACGTTAGGAAAGGTCAAGGTTAAGGGGTGCTTGAGGATTGTGCATAAGTGAGCCTAGAGAGGGGCATTCCTGATCATAATCTATGTAGCAAAGGTTGGGAGTAGACAAGGCAGCCAGGCCCACATGTTTGTACATGCAGGGAAACCGATCGGGATTGAAGTTTCAGCTTGATGTGCACAGAGATCAGGATTGGATTACAGAGATCAGGATCGGATTCAGAGTATAGCCGTGAATTTAAATCAGGACACACCTACTAATTAGGATCAGATTTCAGTGTCGAGGATTGGCTTCCGATTTTAGGCCAGCTGCAGATCAAAATCAGATTTCGCTTACGAATCAGAATCAGATTTTGCTTACGAATCAGAATCAGATTTCAATTCCGGAACAGAAACAGATTTCCGAAGCGGAATCAGGCTGCGATTTCAGAATTAGATCAGAATTAGGTTTCAGTCTGCCAGGCGCGGACCACATTCCGATTTCAGGATCAGGTTCAGGTTTCAGGTTTCAACCGTGGAACTGAATCGGATTTCAGTTGCGCAATAAAAAACAGATTTTATTTCAGAAGCAGGATTAGATTTCAGTTCGGAAGCGGAATCAAGTTACGATTTCAGAATCGGATCAGAATCAGGTTGCTGCTGCGGATTGAAATCAGGTTACAATGACGGAACCGAATCGGAAACCCTTTTTTTCTGAAAATTTTGACCTCTAAGCAGGTGTACAGGTTTGCAACACTGTAAATATGGATCCGTTGGAGGGTACTAGCACCAGATTAACCAAGGTTGAAGAAGTGGCAGCTAAGATGGATGCTATGGAGGCCATATTTCAACAAATCCTTGAACAGTTGAAGATGTCAAGATCCTCATAGGAACCGGAAGCGGTATGATTGTTCAAGTGTTTCAGTTTGTAGAGGGCTCACATGGAAGTCTCAAAACCTTTCATTGTAAAGAAGCAGACTCATACCCTCCAAGGAGCAGTTCAGATAGCTCTGTGTTTGAAACACGATAATAAGGTTCAGGCGATTCTCTTGGGTCTTGGGGTAACCAGAGGCTCAAAAGGATTAAAAGTCAATTTGTGCAAAGGCAAGTTTCAAGTGACCTAAAAGGAGGAGCAAGGGCTTCCGAGGACAAAGGATTGTATGGGTGGTCTAATGTCCAAAGAGGTCAGCATCCTTCAGTGCGACAAGTAGTTGTAGCTTCTAGGGACAACGATTGTACGGGCAATCCGATGTTTAGAAGAGGCCAACGATCTTCGTTGCTATTGTTGCATGACCAAGAGTGTTCCAAATGAAAAAGTTTTGCTTTGGAAGGAATGTCCACGGAATGCAATGCGGAGTTCATGCAATTTGCTAGTGAAGCAGGCACGAGCACCTATGACTATTGAAGAGTTGGAGCAGGATGAACTCCAGGGAAGCACTCTTCACCTTGTGAAAGTGTCGATGATCAAGTAAGGTTGATGTTATTTCTTTTGCCTCAATTGTTTAAAACGATGCACCACATGTATCGATTTCCAAGTACTTCTTGATTGTTATGACTGGACAGATGTGTGGCATGGATGTGTGTGTTCTATCTACACTAGGTCCTCCCATAACATACTTGACTCTGATTGAAAGGTTGAATGTGAGCACACAACCATCCTTGTACCAGTACACAGTCGTGAGGGCTGATGTGTTGGGGGAGATTTTAGGGTTGTGGGTATGCCCTTAACCATTCAAAGTTAGGCTAAGAAATTGGATATTAAGATAATGTGTTTGGCGTGTTTTGATGTGGTACCGGGAATATGTTGGCACGTAGCACGGAAGCTCTACATCGCTTGGGGTACTCATGTGTATGAGTTCCAGCGCGATGGTATCCCCAGGAGCAAAGGATGGGACGCCCAATGCTCAAGGAGTTTGTCAAGCATCGATATCCTATTCCGCATATTGATGATCTGGTATTATACGAAGCTACTGTTTTAGCAAAGTTGTTTGAAAAATGGATATCGCTAACCTAGAGCTCATGAAGGGAATGCATATAAGGCTGCTTCAGAACTTGTATATACCTTTTGATTGACTAATGCCCCAATAACATGTATGATGTTGATGAACGACGTAGTTTGACTGTTTATGGATGACGTTTTGGTTTACAGTTGTGGTGACATGTTGCACATAACTCACCTTAAAACTGTTTTTCAACCCTGAGGGATAAAATCTTGTTTGCTATTGATAATAAAAGATAGTGTATTTAAGTGTTATTGTGTTAGCTGAAGGCACAAAACCGAATTCAAGGAAAGTTGTTCTCCTTTCGTGGCCTATACCTACACACTTGACGGTATTGAGAGGCTCTCTTGGATTGTTTGGGTTTCATTGCAAGGTGTGAAGGTTGTTCACACGTGGCTGCACCTTTGACCGATATGCTATAGAATAATAAGTGGACAAAAGTTCAGCAATGAAGTTTCGACGCCTTGAAGCAAGTTGTGGCTGACTTTGTCACATTAAAGATAGTAGACCCTCAGAAACCATTTGTCATAGTAACGGATGCAAGTGATGTCGTCATTGGGACAATTCTAATGCAAGAGGGTAGGCCAGTAGCCTTTGTGAGTGAGAAGCTCAACCCTGCTCGAAAGAGTTGTATGCCATTGTCCATTTGAAAGTATGGAGGCATTATTTGTGTGGTGCGGGTTTGTATACGCCGACCATGACATTTTTATGAATTTCTGCAATTAGCCAGGTGGGCTAAATCGATGCAGAAATTTCACATGGAAATTCGGTACAAAAAAGGTATCGAAAATCGTGTGCCTGATGCATTATCTCATATATTGTATCAGATGTCTTTTGTGGTCATAGAGAATGACCTAATTGCTGAGATCAGATAGATTCAGCAAGAGGATCCTCATTGTTTATTGTAAAGAGGTTGTGAGAGACGTAAATCTTGGCCAAGTAGAGTCTCAGAAGGAGAGCTCTAATCTCTTTGCTCACACTTGCCTAAATTATACCATGGTAGATGGTTAAAGGAGGCAAACTCCCCATTCCAGTTAGTAAAGGGCTGTGTAGGGAGATTTTGCATTTATGTCAAGATAGCACTGGTGCTAGTCATGGTGGGAATTTCTCAAAGTGCCTAGTACAACTGATTTCTAACTCAATGGATAAACTGCTTGAGTCAGTTGAAAAATTTAAGACAAGCGATTGTGGTGCTTTTTGGAACTTTGTTCTTGCTTCTTTGCTAGAAATGCCTGCTCTTTCAAATTGTCCCTATTGATAATATTTTGTTGTCTCATTTCTTCTTGTAGTAATATGGCATTTAGCTCATCGAAAGAAGGCCTCGTCTCCCGTAAGGATAGTATCATCACAACGTTCTGATAAGCCAAAGGTAGATTATTAAGCACAATGGATACCAACACTGAATCCTGAACACTTTCTCCAACCGCAATAAGTTGCCCTCTCAGGTCTTTCACGCGAGTAAAGTAGTCCGTTACTGATTCACTTGTGCCCATCTTCAATGTGTGTAGCTTATTAGTCAAGAACAAGATTCATGACTGATTCACAGTTTCATACAAGTTCTTTAGTATATCCCAAGCCTCCTTGGGTCCAGCAGCATCTCTGATGTGAGGTATGATCATATCTCTAACTGACAAGTTGATGATATGATGAGCTTTTCTTCTTCGTCTCTGATACTCCCGCAACTCCCTGTCAGTGGTAGGAGGTATCTCGAGACCTGTGACGGCCTCCCGCTATTTTCTATCCTGGAGAATATTTTGCATCTTTAACTTCCATATGTTGTAGTTCGTTCCATCTAGCTTGCTAGACTCCGGCAACACAACATCATTCAAACCGGCCATTGTATTGTTCTTTATCTACTCTTAACAACTTGATTTTTCAGCAATCAGTATCTTGCCAAACTTAAGAGATCTGTCTTGCAACTCAGTGATCTGATTCTGCTCCGAACCAGCTCTTTCCAGCGAACCAGTTTGTATTGTTCCAGCAGTAGGCAATCTGATCTCATATCTGTGCTTCAATATTCAAGTAGGTGAACAACTCAGCAGGCAGTGAACAACTCTGATGCAATAGCAACGGACTGGTCTGCAAACAGCAGCGATCTGGTCTGTAGGCAGCGATCTGATACTACAGTAGACAGCGAACAAATTCAGCTCAGCGAACAGGTCTGTAGTTCAGCGATCAGTACACAAAAAAACTTTGATTCCAGCTCAGAGATCAACCAAAAACTAGTTTTGGTTAGGCAGCTTAAACAGGCAGCCAGCAATCAACTCCTCCAATATTCTTCTTGCAGCCCTGCAAAAGCAAACTCTCTCTCTCTCTCTCTCTCTCTCTCTCTCTCTCTCTCTCTCTCTCTCATAGTCATGCAGCAGTTCACACTTCTCGCCTTGTTACGAGAGTACACAATTTTCACCCTCCTAGACGACGTCAACGACGGCCTCCTGATACAGCTCGTATTACGTCTTTTTTCAGCAGCAGCAGTATCTGACACTATCTGATACTACTCTACTCTACTCTACTCTACTCATAGCAGCTATTCTTGCTCCCACTTATGGACAGTTGGCAGTTTGTAGTTTACAGTTACATTACTCATTTTTCTGTTATGCATAGTTTTTTCTTGGAGACGTTTATATACGCTCCCATGGTTTTCACATACTTGACATGTACTTCTTTTTGGTCTTATACGCCTTTTGGCATAGAAAAGACATTAATAAAGTTTTCTTTCTTTCTTTCTTTCTTTCTCTCTCTCAAGCCTGCTTTGATACCATGCCATAATTTGATCTACAAATTCTAGATGGAGTTAACCTATCCTACTCGCACTCACAAATCAAGATCAGTACAGAGATTAAAGAGAATTCAGATTATAGAAAAATTGAGCATAGATCTAAAACACGAATGAAATTGTGGTGGGGCACCAGCCTACATGAATACTTTCTCTAATCTATGTGAAAAGCTAAAACCATAAAGCAAATATTTAAAAACAAAAAGCTAATTGCTATTATTACTACCTATTTTGGGTAAAGACCCAAGCCGTATTCTTAGTGGTAAAACCAAATCCTATTCTAGTAATAGTGCGCCCACGCACATGCATGATTAAAAAATGACTTACTATAAATAGTAATGGCCCCTATAATAGCACGTAGGGGGGTACAAAATAAACATTAATTCCTAATAATCTCTAAAGTTAGGCCATCTCGCCAAGCCATTAAAGATCACTAACTTATGTGCCTCTCCCAGCTGACGAAAATACTCACCATATACAGTGGTCAGATCACTAGCATCAACAATATCTTGGTGATATCAATATCATCATTGTCCAATGTATGTATCCTCAACGAATCTACATCAACATCATGAAACCTAATCTATCTGGAGGACATGGCATTAAAATCCCCAACTTAAACATAGCCACACTCGGAGAACAAGAGAACGTCAAAGATAAATCACCATAAAGAGAAACTATTTGAAAAGGCTGAAGTCTCAAGAGCGAAATAAGTTATAACAAGCCGCACTGCTGAAGAAGCAATTTGAGCTTGACACTTCTTTGCTGTAATTTCATGTAGAGATTGCCATTTAGCTTGCTATCGTGCTACAAGGAAATGGTGGTAGCATCTTAGGGTAATTGAACAAGTTTTCTAGCTCATTTTTCTTTTCTGCCCATTAATTTTCAATGCTACATTCAAGCTGATTTGAGGCAATTAATGGATTTAGACGTCTTCCCTTTTCATCCTCTTCATATGTGATTGATTTGAGGTGAGGCTTGTATTTGTAGAGTTTTAATGTATTTTTGTCTTCTTGTCCAATTTCTATAGATCCTCCATAAACTTTTATAAACGTTCAATGCCTCATTTCATTATGTAGTGCTATTGGTTAATTACCAACAGGATAGAATTGATTTGGAGTATATGACACTGCTGAAGCCTCTCTTCGGCCTCTTTTGGCCAAAGCTATTTGAATGTTCTACCAGATGTTAAAAAAAAAACCTCTACAACTCTTTCTCAAAAAAATTTCACGTTGTACATGTTGTTTTTCATCATGGTAGCCCAATAAAGTAGCTCGACTCTAATTTTACGCTCAAAACTATCGTTCATTTCTTACAGCAGCATGTATTGCAACAAAGTGCCAAGTAACACATGTTGGCAGACTCAAGGAAGAGCAACATAAAGCTACAGAATTGAACTAAAACTATCGTGAAGATTTTTTTGCGCCACCACCAACTTCAGACAAATATGTTGCATCTAGTTATATTCACTGTTACTTAACCTCACAATGAGCCTTCTCTCAGCATTTGTTTCAACCTCATGGAGCAAGTTCCTCCTTTTGTGTATGTCAAAACTAGGGTTAAAAGCTGGACATATCATTTGATATGTATTGGAAGCATAATTCCATAGTGTTGGAATGCTAATCCTTACGTATTCCATATATATTGTTTGTGAGAGATACGAATAAGTACAACAAGCTCAGATCGAAGAGAGGGCCAATAGAAATGGTCTTTGAGACGAGCATAAGACTTCTGAAAACCAAAGTGACCCCCAACAGGAGAGGAATGAGCATCCGACAACAATTGGGAACGGATACCCAAGGAACTAGGGATACAAGGAGAATCATAACGATAAAGACGGTTGTCAACAATGGAGTAAACCTGATGAGGACGGGACGAAACAGGTGGGGCAGAACTATAAACATCACGAAAATCAGAACGTGTAAGGTATGCTGCAGGTAGATCATCAAACCATATAGGAATAGTAGAAACGAGTGTATTCAAGAAAGCTGGAAGACGAGATAATGCATCAGCAGCAGTGTTAGCACGATCAGGACGATACAATATGGAAAATTAAAAGACTGTAAAAACTGCAACCAACGAAATTGACGATCACTAAGGTCACGTTGAGAAAACAGATAACGTAAAGACTGGTGATCAGTAATAATGTCAAATGGAACTCGATAAAGATAATGATGCCACTTCTTAAGAGCATAGATAATAGCAAGAAGCTCTTTCTCAAGCACAGAATAACGTTGCTCATAAGAGCGAAGACGACGTGACTCATAAGCAATGATGCATTGTGACTGGCGAAGTAAAGCACCCAAACCAACATTACTAGCATCAGTCTCAACAAGAAACTTCTGATCAAACTGTGATAAACACATAACGGCAGCATCAACAGCAGCACGACGAAGAGTATCAAACACTAACTGACAATCAGAAGTCCAAAGAAAAGTACTAGACTTTTTCAAAAGTGCATGAAGAGGAGCTGCAATAGTGGCAAAATGAGGAATTGGATGACGAAGGTGAGTGGCTAACCCAAGGAACATACGAACATGATGAATATCAGTTGGTATAGGCCAATCCTGGATGGTTTGAACCTTATGAGGATCCAGACGAATGTGTCCATTACAAACAAGAAAACCAAGAAACTCGATCTCGACAACAACAAAAGAACTTTTAGACAACCTAGCAAATAACTGGTGATTTACAAGTAACTGAAATACAGAGGAAAGATGGGAAACATGCTCAGCAAGAGACTGGCTAAAAATAAGAATATCATCAAAGTAAACCAAGACACAATGACCAAGAAGCGGACGCATGACATTATTCATCACATTTTGGAACGTAGGAGGGCCTCTAGTAACACCAAAAGGAAGCACACGAAATTCATACCAAGATGAGTACGACAAGCAGTCTTATGTTTGTCAGAAGGGTGCATCCTAATTTGGTAATATCCAGAACGAAGGTCTATCTTGGAAAAGATTTTAGAGGTACCAAGCTGGTCAAAGAGGTCATCCATGTGTGGAATAGGGTACTGATTACGAATAGTCAACTTATTTAAAGCACGGTAATAAATACAACGGCGTTTGGTACCACCTTTCTTACACCGAAAGGGCTGTGACTAGGAACAATGAGACCCTGATCTAACAAGGCAGTAATATGGAGCTCAAGCTCATCATGCTCAGATCGAGACATACGATAAGGGGGACGGGAAGGAGGAGCAGAACCAGGACGCAAGTCAATATGATAGTTCACGTCACGTAATGGTGGTAGCGTCGTAGGTTCTGAAAAGACAAAAGCATACTGATGTAATAAGTCAGAGATCACCCAAGGAACAGCTGCTGGAGTAGAAACTGGAGGAACTGGTACTGCCCGTTGAACACATAATAAGGCTGCACAATGAGCCTTCGGCAGGCTGCGAATAAACTGCTTCCCAGTAATCAACTGGAAGTCTCCCTGAGAATGAATGCCAACAAGTGAGTGTGTAACCGCATCATGTACAAATGTCAATGTCTGCTGTGTCAAGTCCAGTGTAACGGCTCCAAGAGATGCAAACCAATCAGCACCAAGGATAAGATCATAACGCTCCATAGGAATAGTGTAAAGATTGTCCAGAAAAATCTCCAATGCGGTATGGTAAACGCTGAAACATCTGAGAACTAGGAAAAGAATGGGAACTGGCAACCTCAACTGTGAGAGGCTGTGAAGCAGGAACAGGTGAAGCACGGATCTGACTAGTGATATAACTACTAATAAAAGAATGAGTGTAGCCAGTATCAACTAAAGCAATATACTCATGACCTGTAATACGTACACGTAACCGAATGGAACGAGGACCAGGACGCCCTGTCCAAGTAGCATAGGCAAGCTGAGCATGGCAAGTAGCAGGAAGTAAATCAGTGGAAGGCTCAGAGGATAGGTCAGGCTCATCAAAAATATGAATGTAGATATCAAAATCATCTGGCTCATGGTAAAAAACAGCAGTAGTAGGGAGAGGCTGACGGCAATCACGGGCAAAATGGTCAAGACTCTTACAACGAAAGCAAAGACGCTTTTGCTGAAGGTCAGCGAACTCTGCAGACGTGTAATGTCGGACAAAAGCAGGTCGAGGAGTCGGAGGACGAGGAGACGAAGGGACAATGGAGAGAGCTGGAAAAGAAGGGGCAAGTGTAGGGGTGGATGTAGCGGGAAAAGATGAAGCAGAAGGACGGGGTCGGGAGAAGCGAGAAGGAAGGGTGTCAGATAAAGTACTGGCAAGAGACATCGCCTCAACAAGTGTGGGAGGATGGAAGGAAGAAACATCATAACGTAAAGCACCACGAAGCCCAGCAATGTAACGAGAAATAAGCTCAGTGGGCTGTAGATTTGCGAAAAGATAAGAAAGCTCCATAAACTGATCTGTATAAGAAGCAAGGTCACTGGTCTGAGTGAGACTACGGAATGTATCACGTTGGCGGTCGAGCCACTGAGGATCAATCATAGCATGACGGAGGTCACGGCGAAAGGTATGCCATAAATGGAGCCCTTCCCGATCAGGATCAGCTCGATAAACTCGCCACCACGTGGCGGCGCGTCCATCTAAATGTAAAGCAACCAACTGGATCTTCTGAGGATCAATCTTAGGGTAGATTTGAAAATATGTGTCAAGCTTAGCAAACCAATTCTCTAATAAGTTCTCGTCAGAGGAACCGGAATAGGTAGCAAGCTGTACCCTATCACGAAAGTCTCGAGCAAAGTGTGGCTCAGGAAGTGGGGGACGTGGAAAGAAACCAGGAGGTGGGTTCGGTGGAATGAACGGTCCACCACCAGGTGGACTAGCAGAGGAAGATGGAAATCCCAATGGAGGAGGACTCCCAAATGAAGGAAAAACAGGAGCTTTACCAGGACCATGAGGCTATAAAGAATCAATCTGTGACTGCATAGTAGCAAAGCCCATCATAACTGTATCAAAGCGAAGAACGAGGCCAGAAAGGGTCTCATCCATGCGACGAAACTGATCGGATAAGGTTTCCTGAGTAGTCTCACTCGGGGTAGGTGAATGTGCCATAATGATAGTGGAAGGAATAGACGAAAACTTGAGGGAGCGGACTCTTGTTGTCACCCCAAATTAGCCTATTACAACCAATATTATCACAACTAAGAAAGGGCAGCAATTAACAATTGAAAAAGTGGGAAACGAAGGCTGTAAAAATGCGCTGGACAGCGAGGGGAAAAATGTCAATTTGAAAGATCAAACGGAGTCGGAATTCCGTGAAATGTGGTGGAGAATGGGCGCTGGACAGCCTTTTGATAAGCTGTAAAAGATGGCTGGAAACGGAGAAATAGGAAAAAGTGACAAGTCGGGAGTGTTGGGGCAGCGATGTACAGGTTGAAGAATTTTGGCGGTTTGAAATAGCAAATGATGTCGGAATCGGGTAATTCTTGGATGAGGATGGGCGCTGGATAGTCTGGGAACTATTGTGGAAGATGGCTGCAAACTGGAACAATATCGGATGAAAGTGACAGGTCGGAAGGTAGGGACAGCAATGGTAGGAAGGAGGAGGAGCGCTGGGAAGCAAGGAAGAGGGGGGGCAAGGCAGGGGGAGTGCTGGACAGGAAGGAGTGGAAGGAGCAGGGTTGTCAAGGCAGCAATGGAGCTGTAGGAACAACGATGGAGGAGCAAGGCAAGGCAGCAAAATTTTTTTTCCAGATTGTGCTCAGGAAAGTGCTCTGATATCAAGTTACGAATAGAGCCACAACTGATCTAGAGCTAAGCTATGAAAGCATCACATAAGCAAGACTTCAGCTATGAAAGCAGCACATAAGCAAAACTTAACCCTAGAAAGCAGGAAAGAGAGAGATTAAGGAGACTAAAGAGAGAGATCAATATCATCAGCTGAATAACAAATTACACTTCCCTACTTATAGCCAAGAGGAAGCCCTAAAAGGAAGCTTCCGGTGGCTAGGGCCCAACTGGGAGGGAAACAGTGCGCCCTCCAAGAAGGCCACCACTCTCCAGCAATATGTCCAAATGGCCTAATAATGAGTAATAAGGCCAAAGGCCAACCATATAGTCTAAGTGTCACTAATGAATAAAAAAGGGCCCAAGGCCTGCTTATGCATAAGCAAAGTAAAAGTAAATGGATGCGACGAATGTAATGAGCCGAGTCCATAACTTGGTATTTCATCATTATACATGGTTCTCTCAAGTTTCTAGAAATTGCATGTAGAATTTGAGATATTCAATTTTTTGTGATTGTGTCAAAACCCTAATTTTGATTGGATCTCTAGTTTGTGAGGTTACTGAACTTCATTTGAGTGTGTTTCAATCTTAGGAAGTGGCAACAATCATTAGATTGAGGATAGATCATAGGTTGATCAAGATTTTACTATTCTATGTGTTGATTTTCTAGTTAGAAGTGCTAGAAGAAATTTGAGAGGTTCCATATTTTTGTGATTTCTTCTTGAGTTCATTTGTTGAAATTCAAGAGAGTGCTTTGTGCATTGGAACAGGTTGAAAGAGAAGATCAGGTCACTTCAACATGGCTACAAGTGGAGGCTTTATGTTGGAGAGCAATGATAGGCTTACCTCAATCAACTATTCTACTTGGAAGGTGAGGATGGAGTCCTTATTGGAGATGAATGAGTTGATGGAGATTGTTGCAGGCGTGGAGGAGAGGCCTCAAGCACCTCAAGATCAAGGGAGGTATGACAAGAGAGCTAAAAGAGCTCTACACATGATTAACATGAATGTTACCAATGAGCTTCTCAAGGAGATTGGTAAGTGCACATCATCTTTGGAGGCTTGGGAAGCTTTGAAGAAGCTTTATGAATCCAAGTCTACATCAAGAGTGCTTACTCTTAGGAGGCAAATCTTTCAAAGTTTGCAAAAGAAGGAAGATAGTACTTATGCTTTTGTTTTGAGGGTTAAAGCATTCAATGATGAGTTAGCATGTATTGATGAAAGCATTAAGGAGGTAGAACTTGTTCAAGTTATACTTAATGGCGATGATCATGCTAATCTTGTTCAAAGTTTTGCTATTCAAAAGACTTTGCCAAGCATTGTGGATTTGCAAGAGATCTTGGTGAATGAGGAGTATAGGCTTCAATCAAGAGGAGGTGGATCTACATCGACATCTCATTTTGAAGAGGAGGCTATGTTCATCAAAGGCAAGTTCAAGGGCAAAGGCAAAAGGCAAGTGGTCTAAAGGGCAAGGTCAAAGTGAGACTTCCTCTTTTGGCAAAAAGAAAGATAAGTCTAAGTTGAAATGCTTTTATTGTGGAATCAAAGGGCATTTTGCAAATGAATGTTTGAAGAAGCAAAGAGATGAAGGTAGCAAGCAAATCAACTTTACTACTATTGACGAGGATCTAGGTGGTGGTGATTCTCTTTTGATGTGTTCTTCAAGTCCAATATCAAGTGAAGGTGACAAAGATTCATGGTGGATTGATAGTGGAGCTAGTTCGCACATGACTAGTCACAAGGAGTTCTTTACTTCTTTGGTCACTTATGATGGAGCCAAGAAAGCAATTCACATGGCCAATGGTGGTGAGTGTGTGATTGAAGGTAAGTGACATTGGAGACATTGTTTTCACTAACCTTTATGGAAGATCGAGATCAAGCATTGATGAGATCTTGTTGGATCTAGATCATATGTTTGAGAAAGAGTATTTCCAGAGGTTCAGGTCTGAAGATATTCATATCTTTGATGATCAAGAGAAAGGTAAGCGACTCACTTTGCTTTACTCACATGTTTTGGAGAATCTTCTTGTGTAGACGATGCTATGCAAGTGGATATTGACTCTCATGGTTTTCTTATTGGAAAAGCAAGTAATGGATCTGGAAAACAAAGTTTGTTCAATGACTTTGATGGTCAAGTTGATGATCAAGAGGTTGATCTCAAAGGGCTTCAACAACACAAGAAAAGGTGGCAATTTGGAGCTAGTCAAGAGCATCAAAGGAAGGTTATTTGGCAAAGATGTTATGGATCTGTTTTTGCAGCTTATTTAAGACTCAAGTAAGGTCAAAGGACCAGCAAGGAACTTTTGTTCAAGTTTACTTTACTTGTTCTATCTCATGTTCGAGCTATTTCATCTGGATGTGTGCAAATTGTCAAGATATGGACAAACTAGCTACATTGTCTTGCAATATCTTATTGTCGGAGTTGTACTAGCATTCTTGGCTGGTTTTGTTGATGGAAATGAAGCTATGGGAGGCTCATTATATCACTCATCCATGATCAAGTTCTCAAGTTTTGAGTTACTTGATGCCAATGTTTGGAGATTGTCATTTTTTGGTGAATTCATGGTCATTTTCTTGTGTCAAGTACATCTTGAAGATGGACTAGTGCAACCTACTTGGTTTATGGAGTCATGTGGTGCTAGATTTGCATCATTAATGTACTCACCTAGTCATGGATTTCCAAGGTTTGATGATATCTTGTGGCAAGATGGAGATGGAGGCTCATTCATGGAGTTTTATGGTGGAGACATATCAAGGACAAAGTTGGAGGAGACAAGCAAGCAAATGGTCATCACTCACATTTATTGTTTGGTTGCTGTAATTTTCCAGAGAGTTCAAAGTTTGAAACATGGAGGAATCATTTCATTCACATTCTATTTGGTTCTTCATGTTCTAGTTATATCTTGATGTGTAAAATTGATGTAAGAAATAGTGAAGCATCCAATTTGGACACTATTCTCTATATCAATTATAAAAGGTACTTTAGAACCCTAGAAAGGAGATATATACTTAGGATGGAGATCATTCTAAAGTTGGATCAAAGTTCTATTGTCAAAACTATGCCAAAACTAGTTGAAGAGGGAGTGTGAGAGATTTCAACTAGTTTAGTCTAGTTTAGTCATATTTTGGTAAATTGTCAATAAGAGGCCAAAACTCATTTTAGACTTAGAGATAAACTTTTTCAAGTTATATTAGTTTAAAATACATTCAATAAACACTTTTTGAAAGTGTGGGAAAGTTGGTAGTCGAGTTTGAGAGAAATTCAAATTTGAACTTTGGGTACATTGAATCTAGACCCAAAAATAGTAGGGTTTACATTTTGGAGGGAATGCCAAGTGGCCAAATAGGGTTTGGACACTCTATAAAAGGATGTAACTCGTGGAGAGACACATCTTCTCTCTTCTATCTCTCATTTCATCATTATACATGGTTCTCTTTGGATTCTACTACTCATTGGTGCACTATCTTGGTGACATCTTGCCATCTTGTGTGTAGAATGCTCATATTTTGCTATTTTTGGTTCTTTTGGTTCATGTTTGATCAATATCTCTTAGAGTTTGCATCTTATTTTGTATGTAGATGCTGATATTTCTACATTGGCAGGATTGTTGGTTTGCTCCTTATTGTAACCAAAGATCAGGGACATGGATTAGATCTTGAATGATCTGAAATCCTTCACATTGTTTTCAGAAGAAAAATGTTGGATAGGTTATCTTTAGACGCCCCCTAATGGATTTGCGATCCATCCCAGCTAGCTGATCAATCTCAGACATCAAACAATTTGATCAGGAGGAGAATACCTTGCCTAAAACCACAGTCATGTAGCTTCAAACTGCAGTTTTGTAGCTTCCAACCACAGTTCCGTACATCAAACCACAGTTGTATAAATCATCCATAATTTCATACCATAGTTCTATTGATTACCAGATGACTGTGAAGAAATGGAATGTCGGAATCACCTGTATGGAATCACTAGAATTGTTAGCCTCATCCTCGTAGGCCTTTCAATCTTGTTTAGAACACCAGGCAGGCTTTGACATGTCTACCCAATAATGTACATTCCACCCGAGAAAAACAACGTTACTTTGTAAATTGCTGGGGTCATTATTTTTTGGTTTGCTGAGACAATTGTTTGGGTACTCAATTAATAGTGTTCCTTCTGGTACAAGACAATACATTCTATACCAAAAGGTATGGGACAGTGTTCTTTGATTGGAAGAACGATATGCAACTAATTCCATGGGCTGCTATATGATATGAAAGATCAAGTTTCCACCAGTAGAGAACCCATATGCGTTTATAGTCATTTCTCCAAAGCTTGACCTTGAGCACCAACTTTTCTACCTCTTCATTTGAAGACATTTCCATGGGCTGACCTTGAGCACCAACTTTCCTACCTCAACATGATTTGTTTTTTAGCTCAAAGCTGCATTAGTGTAAGTTTTTGGTAACAAAAACAAAATCTAAATGCTTATACTGTGTGCACAAGCTAGAGTATCAAGACTTTAGATGCGTAGTGTCAACTAGGTGCTATGAGATCCAAACTCGATTAGCTCAAGAACAATTTTTAAGAAAGACTCCGATAAGCCTTCCACTCAAATGGCATCATTTATCTCTGCCACCTTATTGGAAGAAAGGCTTTGTGAACAAAAAGCGCATAACATTTTTGGTATTTTGGACATGCAAAATGCTGAGAATGAAGCCACCTGGTTCGAACCGGAAAACGGTTTGAACCGGGGAAAAAAAAATTTCCAAAACGTTTTTTTTGGCTTTTTGGGTTTGTTTTTTTTTTTTTTCTCTCGGTTTGAACTGGATTTCAGTTCGAACCGGCTCCGAATGGTTCAAAAGGTTCGAACCATGATTCGTGCAACTATTCTGAATTCACATCATTGGAAGAGAGGAAAACAACATTACGTCAAAGGGCTAAACTATGTGGGACAAAGATTTTTATGGATGAATATCTCACTAAGATTTTTATGGAAGCATCACATAAGCAAGACTTAAGCTATGAAAGCAGCACATAAGCAAGACTTAACCCTAGAAAGCAGGAAAGAGAGAGATTAAGGAGACTAAAGAGAGAGATCAATATCATCAGCTGAATAACAAATGACACAGTTTCCCTACTTATAGCCAAGAGGAAGCCCTAAAAGGAAGCTTCCGGTGGCTAGGGCCCAACTGGGAGGGAAAATAGTGCGCCCTCCAAGAAGGCCCCCACTCTCCAGTAATATGTCCAAATGGCCTAATAATGAGTAATAAGGCCAAAGGCCAACCATATAGTCTAAGTGTCGCTAATGAATAAAAAAGGCCCAAGGCCTGCTTATGCATAAAGTAAAGTAAATGTAAATGGACGCGACGAATGTAATGAGCCAAGTCCATAACTCTCCCTGGCACAAAAAAATAGACCCAACTGCCGAAAAGAAACTGGATCAAATAGCAGCAAGCCCTGGTGCATCAGCAGCTAGAACAACATCTGATGTAGAGGAATCAACAAGTGCAGCAAGAGCACGAGCCTGATCCGCAAGTGATGGTGTATGTTGAAAGACATCAATAGGCTCCCATGTGGCCTCCTCAATAGGACGACCATCCCACTGGACCAAAAACTGAATCTGTCGGCGACGTCGACTATGGTATAGACGAACCTGTAATATAGCAGCAGGTAATGGAAATAACTTTGGAGTAGTAGGAAACTCAGCATCACAAGGAGCGTCATCCTCAATAGCAGCACATAATAAACTGACATGGAATACATCACAGGCGCGTGTGGAAGCAGGAAGCTGTAAGCGATATGTAACTGGACTAACAACATCCAAAATGCGATAAGGCCCATAATAACGTGGTGCAAGCTTCTCAGTAGAAGCATGGCCCTGGACAAAATGATGACGTGCCGTAGGCGTAGATAAACCATATCTCCAAGCTGAAACTCAACATGGCGGCGGTGACGATCAATTGAGGTCTGATAACGCTGCTGAACATGCTGTAAATAAGAACTGGCCCGGGTAATAAGCTCTCGAGCACCTGATAGAAAAGATGCAAGTGTGACAGGTGTACCCTCAGGAGGGAGAGGAATGCCAGATAAAAGAGGTGCATAGCCATGAGATAATAAAAATGGTGAGACACATGTGCTGGTACTAACAGAGCTATTATAGCTATACTCTGCTAAACATGAATGCTGATCCCAATCCTTCCCAAAAGGAGTAACAAAATGGCGTAGCAGCAACAGTAGGAACCTGTATATGTGACTCTGGCTCACTATGGAATACACTGACGAGCTCAGGTAGATCAATAACTATCTCAAGTAAATCAGGCAACTCGAACTGTGTGATATAGGATCCTGAAGGTCAGCGAACTCTGCAGACGTGTAACGTCGGACAAAAGCAGGTCAAGGGGTCGGAGGACGAGGAGACGAACGGACAATGCAAGGAGCTGGAATTGAAGGGGCAGGTGTAGGGGTGGACATAGCGGGAAAAGATGAAGCAAATGAACGGGGTCGGGAGAAGTGGGAAGGAAGGGTGTCAAAGTACTTGTGCTGTAAAGTACTGGCAAGAGACATCGCCTCAACAAGTGTGGGAGAACGGAAGGAAGAAACATCGTAATGTAAGGCACCACGAAGCCCAGCAATATAACGAGAAATAAGCTCGGTGGCCGGTAGATCTGTGAAAAGATAAGAAAGCTCCATAAACTGATCTGTATAAAAAGCAAGGTCACTGGTCTGAGTGAGACTATGGAATGTATCACATTGGTGGTCGAGCCACTGAGGATCAATCATAGCATGACGGAGGTCACGGCGAAAGGTATGCCAGAAATGGAGCCCTTCCCGATCAGGATCAGCTTGATAAACTCGCCACCACGTGGCGGCGCGTCCATCTAAGTGTAAAGCAGCCAACTGGATCTTCTGAGGATCAGTCTTAGGGTAGATTTGAAAATATGTGTCAAGCTTAGCAAACCAATTCTCTAATAGTTCCCGTCAGAGGAACCGGAATAGGTAGCAAGCTATACCCTATCACGAAAGTCTCGAGCAAAGTGTGGCTCAGGAACTGGGGGACGTGGAAAGAAACTAGGAGGTGGGTTAGGTGGAATGAACGGTCCACCACCAGGCTGACTAATAGAAGAAGATGGAAATCCAAATGGAGGGGGAGTCCCAAATGAAGGAAAGACAGGAGCTTTTCCAGGACCATGAGGCTGTAAAGAATCAATATGTGACTGCATAGTAGCAAAGCCCGTCATAACTATATCGAAGCGAAGAATGAGGCCAGAAAGGGTATCATCCATGCGCCGAAACTGATCGGAAAAGTTTTCCTTAACAATTTCACTCGAGGTAGGTGAATGTGCCATAATGATAGTGGAAGGAATAGACGAAAACTTGAGGGAGCGGACTCTTGTCGTCACCCCAAATTAGTCTATTAAAACCAATATTATCACAACTAAGAAAGGGCAGCAATCAACAAATGGAAAAAGTGAAAATGAAGGCTGTAAAAATGCGCTGGACAGCCAGGAGGGAAATGTCAAAATGGAATATCAAACGGAGTCGGAATTCTGTGGGTTGAGGATGAGTGCTGGAGAGCCTTTTGATAAACTGTGAAAGATGGCTCGAAACAGATAAAGCGAAGGTGACAAGTCGGAAGGGCTGGGGCAGCGATGAACAAGCTGCAGGATTTTCGCAATTCGGAATAGCAGACGATTATGGAATTGGGTGATTTTTGGATAAGAGGCTATAGAGAAGATCCAAGCTGAAAATGGGTGCTGGGCAGCAGCTAGTAATATCCACAAATGTCCTGCAACATGATGGAAAAACCACTGAAAATGGTGATGAAGTAGGGCGCTGGACAGCCTCCAAACAATCAGCAAAATGGACAGCAAATCGGTGGAGAAATCCATCGAAGATAGCAAGGTAGTAGGGCACTGGGCAGTAGCTACCAAAAGCCGCACATAACTTGAAAAAAAAATGGAGAAAACCGCTGAAAATGGTGATGAAGTAGGGCGCTGGGCAGCCTCCAATCAAGCCACGAAATGGGCAGCAAATCGGTGGAGAAAATCGACGAAAGTGACAAGGTAGTAGGGCGTTGGCCAGCCTCTACCAAATCTAGAAAAACGATGGAAATCTAATGAAAAAATCGACGAAAGTGATGGGTTAGTAGGGCTCTGGACAGCCTCTACTAAATCTGAAAAAACGATGGAAATCTGATGAAAAAATCAACAAAAGTGATGGGTTAGTAGGGCGCTGGACAGCCTCTACTAAATCTGGAAAAGTAGTGCACAGAAAAGTGCTCTGATACCAAGTTACGAATAGAGCCACAGCTGATCTAGAGCTAAGCTATGAAAGCATCACATAAGCAAGACTTTAGCTATGAAAGCAGCACATAAGCAAGACTTAACCCTAGAAAGCAGGAAAGAGAGAGATTAAGGAGACTAAAGAGAGAGATCAATATCATCAGCTGAATAACAAATGACACAGTTCCCTACTTATCGCCAAGAGGAAGCCCTAAAAGGAAGCTTCCGGTGGCTAGGGCCCAACTAGGAGGGAAAATAGTGTGCCCTCCAAGAAGGCCCCCACTCTCTAGTAATATGTCCAAATGCCCTAATAATGAGTAATAAGGCCAAAGGCCAACCATGTAGTGTTGAACGTGGCAAGGGCCTCTTCTTCCTAGTCACAAATATGGCCAAAAAGATGGCATTGAATGTGACGGTGGAAACCCAGAGGAGGCCTCCTATGTTGTGCATTAAAAGATTGATGCAGTGTGCTACACACGAGGTCCACACAATGGCAAGATAGTTTCTCTCTAAAAGCTCACCCGTGGCCACACAATCGCTGGCATTGTCGGTGACCACCTGCACTACATGCAGTGCCCCCACCTCAACGACTACTGCACGTATCTAGTCATAAATAAACTCTCCCAACTCAAGAGTGCCAGCTCGGGAAGAATCCACACCCCTGAGAAGGACATGAAACCATTATTTTTGTAATAGACCTGTCCCTAACATCAGTCCACCCATCCGACAATAGGGCAACCATATGTGGCCTAGGCATGTCATATGGGGTTGAGCTCTCTCGTAATGCATACATGCATGCTCCTCTCTCAAATGGTGAGTACACAGAGCCTCGCGTGTGGGGAGTCTTCAAGTGGCATCACAAGTTGCAATCTCTCTTATCATGTCACGGAAGATGTTGGTGTCGACCAAGGCAAATGCATAGTAGCCATTATTCTCTGCAGGTGCATATGGTTGTGGCCTGACTTCACTGTGTAACTATGCTCCACCTTGTGGCCTCTCCCCAAAATTCCCATAGCTGCCCCAGGAGCTATCACCTCGGCTGAACCTGGGCTACCATGCTAAGTAGGCCCTCCCCCAACTGACTCCGAAGATGATGGCCCTACTGCTGCTATTGATGGAAGTCATGATGGCCCTACCTCTACCGATGAAGTTTGTGATGGCCTTGTTGCTGATGTACTAGGCCATGATGGCCCTACGGCTGATGGTGAGACAAGTCGTGAGACAAGCTGTGATAGACCAACCTTGGCGTTAGAAGGTGCATCGTTGTTGCCAACACATGATCCTGTGCTAGTAGAACCCAACTAGCCACCAATTTGTAGCCTGGGCCCAGAGTTGGCCCACTCACAACTGTGCCTTCATATGTGCTCAGTAGGTGCTCTCGCTCAGGTGCAGGTATTGCCATGCATGAGGCAATGCCCAAAGATATGCAAGGGACACCAGTAATACTACCACCACAAGATTTCAGAATTTGGAGAACAAAATCAAGAAACATAAGAGACTCTATCATGGGCATACAAGTACCAAGAAAAAATAATATGTCCATGATATTGTCCTATTACAAACAAAGTCCAAACATGATATTCACTAACAACAACGGAAGCGAAGGGAAGATTAGCCATGATGAAAAATTGAAGCACCAAAATTGTTGGATTTTATAGTCTTTTTTGTAACTAGTTAGCAATGTTTCAACGGTGAACTCTAGACTATTCTAGTTCAAAAAACAAATTTCAACCATGAAGACCACCAAGAGTCCAACCACTTTCAAGTTCTTGAAGTCCTAGTAGCAGTGTTTATAGATGAAAATTCAGGACTATCCAATAGTTGATCCATACATCAGCTTAAAGTCCACACTGGGAATATTATACAACAAAAAGAATAAACCATAGCTAGTAAAGTACTTACGGTTAAAACTGGACCAATCGTGAGATCATCAAGTTTTCGTTTTCCAGCAAGGTTTTGCAGCTTGTCCACAAATCCAACAGATTTCCAATTCTGGCCAAAATATAACATCAAAAATTTCTCCTCCCTTTCTCTAACTCTAGTGGCTAAAACAAAATAATACTTTCCTATCAACACTAGAGTATGCACCGTAGCTTTTCTGTCCAACGACCCTTTTCATCTCTAGTTGTCTTTTGTGTACACAAGTTTTAGCAACCAAGTTTGTTTCACAGCTTCATATTCGCGTAGTTCAGTGAATACTTGATAGTAAAACATTCAGAAAATAAATGGAAAAGCAAGACAATGATACATTGTTTGGACATTAATGACGTGTTACAGGCGTAAAATAAAGCTTAATGTAACGTTGATCCCTTTTATATGACATTAGAAACTAAAGCTTAGTAGTTCATTGGAGGATATCTTTTGTAATAGAAATCATTGGCATATTTTTTTTATTTAGGAATGTGTCAACCTTGTTATAAATAAGTAAGCTGTAGCATAAACAATCTATGGTGCTGGTCAACTCAAAAGGAATCGCAAGATTTTCATAGTGAACCTAATGGGATACAACATCACTGCTATTGCAAATGCAAAATGTGAAGAAAATTGATATTGGTTAATGTAGTTGAAATGGGATAAAATCACATGGTTTTGATGTTAGATGATTTCTAGATAGTTGTGCACGTGAGGTTATGCTACTTAGTGTGGTTCCAATCAAGACATAAGCCTTAGATTTACTCATTGAATGTCTCACATCCTCTCAATTTCTACAGTTGGACTCAGAGTCTATTTGCTTTTTACCCACTACTAGTTGCTGAGATTCTTGAATTATAATATAGTTCTTTCAAAAGTAGCATGTACCTCCTTTTACACACCGAATGTCAATGGCTAACTTGCAACATCAAGAAAGATGCTTTCAAGACTCCTCACTAGTTTGGACATAATATAGACCTGTTACATCACTCGTACATTGGACGAGATGTTTGGCTAGCTTGGAGGAGCCGAGTGTTTCAGTAAGATAGATCTAAGCATCAGTATCATCAAATCAAGATTAGGCCTGAGAATGTCCCCAAAAAGGCTTTTATAGTTTGCCCTGATTTTTACGAGTTCGGAGTGTTGTGATTTGGTCTTTCTAATGCTATCACAACTTTTGTAAACCAGATGGACAGGGCTAAAATCCTAGTTTAGGCAATTTTGTATGACTCTTCTTAGAGGATATTCTTGTCTACAATAAGACTAAGAAAGAAAATTTGGAGCATCTCAGAAAGGTATTTCAATTCTTAAGAGAGCATCATTCTATGCTAGAAAATAATCTGATATGAGAAGTATCTAGAAGTACACCTGGTTGGGTGGTTGTTGAGCATACAACCTTAAGTGGAGATCTCAAAGGAAGGAAGATTGTCAAGTATTAACAATTACATCCAATGGTATGTGCCAATTGGAGTACTTTTAGTGATCGTCGTGATGGCCTTCTCGAGATTAGCGAGAGTACACTCCATGGCCGACATGCGTTCTTGCATATCTGAATGTGGAGTCTCAGACAACCTTTCGAGATGCTCTCGGACTATCTCTAGATGGAGATGTACAGGAGACGAAGGTTGAACAAGAGAAGGTGACCTCATACAAACATCTTGAGAATCCCCTTTTTTTTATTTTTGAGAAAAGAAATAGAATGTTGGCGATATACACAGATTGTTTATGCAAGGCAAGAAAGAAAGGTTTTATAAACACTTAGAACAAACTGTAAAATGCAAAAGGAAATTAGCAAAAATGTAGTAAAATTTAACTTCCTTGAAATTTAGCTTATGGAAATCCAGGGCTGCATTAGAAATGCAGGTTCTAGCTGGCTTTGGATCACGTTGCTTCTACATTGATGGCTGCTCGGCAAAATCTTGAAATTTCTAGCTCGAATAGGTAAAAAAAAACAGCCTCCAATCGGATGTAATTACCGCAAAATCTGAATTACAACCAAACTAAAGGTGCTACTACAGTAGGTCACCCTCCTCTCGAGATATCTCTCATACAAAATTTCAGTCAGAACGGAGTAAAAATGAAGAAGTTATGAGTCTGCAACTCTGAAAGGTTAGAAAAAACTTTAAAAACTGATTTTTGGCCCAAATCAGAGATTTTTTTTGTGGCTGAGGGCTTGTAGGGCAGCGACATAGTAATGGTAGTGGGCTGCCAACCCATTCAGAAGCCCTTCTAGGGAGAGGTGAGCCTAATTGTGGACCTCGAGGATGCTTGTCGGATAGCGAAAGCATATAATTTCACAGTGGTGGCATCCAGGAAGCAATTTCAACAAATTCTATCCACCTCAAAATCCAAGAAGGGGACGAAGCGAGGTTCAGACCGAGCTCCAAAGTACTTTGACGAATTGGATCAAATGGCATTGGAACCCCCGAAGAAAAAAAAGATAAAAAAGTCAATGTCCCGTATCAAGGCTAAGAAGGTAAATTTGTGTTTCATTTGCGACAAGCTTGGGCATATCCATGGTGGTAAAGGTAAAACTTTGGAAATTAACTTATGTGATTGTGAGTGCGAATGTTCTTCTAGTACTGCTCTTTCTTGCCTTATTTCGTTTAAAAGGCATAGTTAAGGATTAAGAAGTTAGTATTTTATTAGACAATGGTTCCACTCATAATTTTAGTACTTCTCGTGCAGAAACTCAGCCTGACAACTGAAGCCAAAAACCATAGATATCGAGTTTATCTAGCTTCAGGACCAGATTTGGAGACTTGGAATCTTAGAGTGCCGAATCTCCGAGTGTAGATCCAAGATCATAGAGGAATAGTTAATTTTCACGTTTTAGACCTAGCCCGTATTGATTTAATTTTTGGATATGAGTGCTTATTTAGTAAATGACCTGTCTTGATTATTGATTTTGAGAAGCATGTTCTCACTTTCAAGGAGGGTGATAAGTTAGTTACTTTATATGGCAATAATTTTGTACATACATCAGATGTGATTTCTATAGTTAATATAGTGGAAGCATTTGACTATTCACCATATGAAATTTTTTCAATGTTTGCAATTCCTATAGTGGATGTTTCTGATGTGTATCTAATTCTTAACTCAATAGATTTAGATCATGAACACGCAACGAAAAATCAGATCATAAGTGAATTTAAAGATGTATTTCCAACAAAATTACCTTATGGTTTACCTCCATCTAGGTTAGTAGACCACAGAATGAGGAGATAGAGATTTAAAGTCAAATAGAAAACTATCTAAGGATGAGACATATCCAACCCAGTAAATCATCGTGGGGCCCTCATGTTCTTCTGAAAGCGAAGAAGGTTGGAGGTTTCCGGATGTGTGTGGATAACAAGGGATTGAATAAAGTGATTGTTAAAAATAAATATCCATTACCCAGGATGGATGACCTTGTAGATCGCTTAGATGGGGCTAAATATTTCACTAAGATTGATCTCAGAACAGGGTACCATTAGATAAAAATTAAGTTGGAAGATGTCCAAAAGACTGGATTTTGTACCGGATGTGGCTATTATGATTTCTTAGTGTTGCCTTTTGGGTTAACGAACGCTCCAGCAAATGATGTTTGATTTGTTTCATCCATATTTGGGGAAGTTTGTGGTAGTGTTTCTAGATGATATTCTCGTCTACGGTAAGACCTTCGAGGAACACAAAGAGCATATCAAAATTGTCTTGATGAAGCTCTGGGAAGAGTTACTCTATGCTAAGGAATCCAAGTGTGAATTCTTGAAGCATGAGCTAGTTTATCTCAGTCATAAGGTCACTACTTATGGGATCAAGATTGACGAGGATCAAATCAAGATAGTTATTGATTGGCCGATCCCGCAAACTGTCAAGCAAGTTAAATCATTTTTAGGATTTACGGTGGTTTTCTTTCAAAGATTTATTGAGGATTACGCCAAAGTGGCGGCACCACTCAATAAAAAGGCATTGTTAACAAAAAGAAAAAGAAGAATCAACCTAGTCCACCTGTTGTATGAAATGAGGAATTGAATCAGAGTTTTGAGAAACTTAAGGCCCCGATTGTTTCGACTCTTGTTTTATAGATTGTAGATCCAGATCAACCTTACGTCGTGAGAACTAACGCAAGTGACACTGCAATTGGAGGAGTTCTATTACAGAATGAAAGGCCACTAGCGTTTGAAAGAAAAAAATTCACTGGTCCTCAATTGTGTTATACTACACAAGAAAAGGAATTATTTGCCTATCCATGCATTTAAAACCTGGAGACACTACTTGTATGGTAGTAAGTTTATAGTGTATACGGATCACCAGCCTGTCATAGCATACCCTATGCAGAACATCCCGATATACAAAGGATTCTTGACTTGGTCAGAAGAGAGTTCTATTGGCCAAAACCTAAACCATATGTCAAGTCATACGTGATTAAATGCAAAGCCATGTCAACTAGCTAAGGTTGAACGCCTTAAGGCTGGTGGTTTGTTGCATCCATTGGATATCCCTGATAAGAGATGAGAGAGTATATCAATGGACTTTGTAGTTGGAATTCCAAAGACCCAATGACAAAATGATTCTATTTGGCTGTAGTGGAAAGGTTAACTAGGTTAGTTGTGTTCGTACTAGTTAACTTAACTATTAAGGCTTCTAAATTAGCCAAGATCTTTGTTGAAAGATTATTTGGGTTGTATGGATTGACATCGTTAGTGATAGACATACAAAGTTCACAGGTTACTTTTGGTGAGCAGTATCCCAGAAACTAGAAACTTCTTTTAGTTTTAGTTCTACTAGTCATCCTCAATCAGGTTGGCAGACGGAAAGGTACGGAACATATGTTGAGAACATAATGTTTCTCACAGGCAACCTCATTGGGGAAATTACATTCCTCTTACTGAGTTTGCATACAGTAGTAGAAAGGATTCTCCTACAGGTTATAGTCCTTTTATGCTTGTGTACGGTTTTGCTCCACTGTGGTGGCTTCTCATTGGTTGGGTGGTTTTTTCCTTCATGTTTCTCTTGTAAGCAGGATCTTGAGGTGCTTTCTCTTACACCTTTTCTACAAATCAATCAATATGAAGGGAAGTAGGGTTTGTCCACTATAAATAGCCACTAAGGCTAGTCATTTAGTGGTTTTGGTTTTTGAGTCTTGAGCTCCCTCTAGGGAGTTGTACTTTTTTGGGAATCATACCTGAAGATTTGTCTGAGAGCTATCAACAACCATTGATATATTCATGCAGTTTTCTTAGTTGGAGAATGCTATGTGAATCATTTTGCTGTTTCGTGCTATCAATAAATGTGATTAAGTTTGTAACATAGTACCATAGCAGTTTCCTATCATTTGAAACTTTTTTTATTGCCCCTCCCTTGTAGGTTGTAGCCATAGTTGTCTCTCTCTTCCTTCTTGTAGCTGCCTTTCCCTTTCTCTCCCATTGCAACCATAGTTGCCTCCTCTCTCTCTCTCTCTCTCTCTCTCTCTCTCTCTCTCTCTCTCTCTCTCTCTCTACCGCAGAACCACAAAAAAAAAGAAAATCGCATACGAGATTGGTCAGGGTAAGAAACTGATGGATCTCCTCTTTAGTTCTTCCTCAGGTTCATTCTGGAAGAGGTTCCTTCCACGGTCACCCCCACCATGGATCACAGACCTCAGGCACATCATTGTACACCATCCCAGATACCCCTCCTCTTCCCACCTCCTGTCTCACGGATACTTCTGCCATATTCACTAACGAACTTATAGAAAAGGCCATCACACGACTCCATTCCCATAAAGCCAAAGACATTGATGAGCTAGAGGCTGAACTTCTAAAGTATGCTCCCGACATCCTCTCACCCTTTCTCTCCATCCTATTCAACCGAGCTATCACCTCTGATTTTCCCTCTCCATGGTCCACAAACCTCATTCACCCTATCCACAAAGGCGGGGATGTTACGAGCTCGTAACCAGTGCCGAACCCTAGAGAACACAGATAGGTCAGATACCACAGTCAGGGTCGTGTCCAGTGTACATGACCAACAGGGCAAGACAGTGTGAGTAGTGTGCCCCAGCACGGTCCATAGACATGGCGGGCCTAACACAGCCTAGGGACCCTGTCAGCAGGATAGGGCTCCCAGTTGGGTCCCGATGTGCAGTCGGCCACGTCAGTGCCACGTGGCCGACACTTGGCAGTAGCATGCTACCAATCCTCACACTGGGCTAGGAGGGGCTTACTCTATATCAGGGTGTAGGCAAGGTTGGGTGGATCAGTTAGTGTTTGCCCTACTGTGGTGTTAGGACTTATTACACTGGTATCAGAGCCATCTCCATCCTAGGGAGTTTAGGAGCAGCAGTAGAGAAAGCTATCAAAAGATAGGAAGTGTTTCTCAGATTCTCAGAGAGGAATAGAGGAGGAGGATCGCTGTAGATGCAGCCTTCAAACCTTTGAAATTCACTGAGAAATTACAGTAGTAAGGAGTCAGATTCCATGTACAGGTAACTCACTGGAAGGGCAGCTATCCATCGCTGATTTCAGAGACCTTTTTGCAGATTTCCAGCAAAAATAGAGTAGGAAATAGCAAGTAGACCGATCGCTGTACATACAGGGATCTACTTCTGTTTTCAAAGTGCAATTTCAGTAGAGCTGAGCGGATTTCAAGCTGAGATTTCCCAGCAGGGTCAGCGCTGCCAATACTTCTGAGTTTTCAGATTTCTGACAAAGTTTTGGGCCCTAACTTGGAAGATTTGGAGCAATAGTACTTCGACCAGATCAGCGAGTAGGGGGCTTCTGAAATTTCAGAATTCAGAAGTGCTTTCGGACTTCAAATTTGCCTTCTTGTGGACAGGTTGGGGTGCTGTCAGACCAGCGAGGGGGGATAGCAAAAAAATTTCAGATCTTTTGCATTTTTTTCCGCCTCCTATTCAGATTTCTCAGAGCCACAGGTCTGAAAGCAGTGGAGGAAGAGTTGAAAGGGCTTTTCTTGATTCTCTCTGTGGAAGTACAGTCCTCAGAAACAGCTAAGTCATCTTTCCTTTTCCTTGTACAGTTGTAAATTAGTCTTTTAGACTTTTTTTTTCCTTCAGAAGTTAAGGTAGCTCTCTTTCAGTTCCGAAGATGACCACTCCTCAAGGACCTGATCAACCCCCGGAGAGAGGCTTCGACGAACTTAAAACAGAAGCCTTGACTTACAGAAAAGGGAAGGAACCCATGGAAGTAGAAGAACAGGAACAGTTCGCCGAAGAACTCGACGAACTGGTTACCAAGGAGTAGTTCCTCCAATTGGTAACAGAAGTGGATGAACTGAAGTTGGCATTAGCCAATTTCAAGTCCAGTGTGGATGACTCGTTCGCTGAACTCAAAAACTTGATTTTGAGTTCCGCGAAAGGAAGCCTTCCCTCCACTTCTCAGTTATCCCCTTCTCCACTTCCATCAGTTTCGGGTGAGACTTTACGGTCTCACCCCAGTGTTTTTAAAGACTTAAAACCTCTTACTTTTAATGGGGAAGAGAAGGATAGAAATTCAGATATTCTACAAACCTTCCTCAGCAAATGGAAGAACATTCATGCTCTTAAACAGACCCCTGACCATTTGCAAGCTATTGAGGCCAGTCTTTCCTTAGGGCCTATGGCCTATAAGTGGTGGTTAAATCTCCAAGAGACTGGGCAGATTCCCCGGTCATGGAAAGCTTTTGAAGAAGCTTTCCTAAGAGAATTTCTACCAGAGAATGAACTTGATAGAGCCTGGGAAGCCTGGGAAAGAACAGTAATGGACAAGTCCCTCATCCAATATATCTCGCAGTATCGAGAAGCAATTTTAAAGATTAAAAATATGGATGACTATCAGAAAATCAGGGGATTTGTCCGTGGCCTCAAAGATGAATATAAAGTAGAGGTCCAGAGAAACTCGCCTACTACCCTTGAGCAAGCTCTCAGATATGCTCAAATCTATAATGATTCAGTGGGTAGGAAGAAGGCGAGACAACAGCCACTTTTTGAGCAGCCTTCTCAAAAAAACTTTCAATTTAAAAAGAAATTTTTAAAAAGAAAGAAAGAAGACAAATTTAAAAGTGAAGCTCCTCAGAAACGCCCTTCACTCATACAGCCCTTAAAACCAGATGATTTTGAGAAAGCCAAACAAGAACGTTTGTGCTTTGTGTGTATGGGCAAGGGACACACAGTCAGACAGTGTCCCAAGGGGCCTTTCACTAAAAAAGATAAAAAAGATAAAAAACAAGTTCATCTTGTCCAGACTGTATTGTTCCCCAGTGACTCGGCAGCTTCCGAGATCAAAGTGTATCATGAAGATCATGAACACTGTTGCCAACTGACCTCTGCAATGCTAGCGAGACCCTTCAGCTTTGGGCCGCATGACCTAGTACGTATGCATGGGAAAGTTGGTAACCAGTCAGTAAGAGTCGTGGTTGATGATGGGGCAACCCATGATTTCATCAACTACACCCTGGTTAAAAAGCTTAAACTACCAGAAGTACCTAGTCAGCATAGGTACATAGTTTCATTAGCTAAGGGTGAAGATAAAACAATATGGGAAACTATGGTAAGTAAGTTAAATCTTGGTATTCAAGGGTACCAAGATGAAATAAACTTTCAGATAATGCACCTGGATCGAACAGACATTGTTCTCGGGAGAGATTGGCTCTACAGTTTAGGACCTTCCCTCCACAGAAACTATCAGGAGAACACCCTCAGCTTTCAGCATAAAGGCCGAGAGATCCAGTTGCATGGGGAGCATGATGTTCCCAACAGCCCTATGGTCTGCAGTTCAGAGCTCTGTCAGCTAATCGGAGACGAAGACCATCAGGTATTCTTATGTGACTTTCAGTTTATTCCTGAAGTTTCTATTTCCAGTTCTATTCAACAGAAAATCAGTAAATTAGAAACTTTATTGTCTAAATTTAAAGACGTTTTTCCTGAAGATTTACCACATGGTTTACCACCTAGCAGAGAGGTAGATCATGTAATAAACCTAGTACCAGGTACAGCACCTGTTTCTAAACCTCCATATCGGGTCAGCCGAACAGAGGATGAAGAAATAACTAGGCAGTTAACAGACTATCTTGGGAAAGGCCAAATTCAGACCAGTAGTTCACCATGGGCCTCACCAGTCCTATTGGTGAAAAAGAAAGAGGAGTCTATGCGTCTTTGCGTAGATTACAGAGCCCTCAATAAAGTCACAATCAAGAATAAATACCCTATGCCTCGGGCAGACGAGTTGTTTGATCAACTCGACGGGGCTAAGTTTTTCAGTAAAATAGACCTCAGATCGGGATATCATCAAGTCCGTATAAAATCGGAAGATGTCTCGAAAACAGCTTTTAGGACTCGTCACGGTCATTATGAGTTTAAGGTGATGCCATTTGGGCTCACAAATGCTCCAGCTACCTTTATCACCTTGATGAACAGTGTCCTCAGACCATACTTGGGTAAGTTTGTAGTCGTATTTCTAGATGACATCCTCGTTTACAGCAAAACGAGGAAGGAGCATCTAAAACACCTCAGAAAGGTGTTTCGACTGCTCAGAAAGCATAAGCTCTATGCTAAACAATCCAAGTGTGAATTCTTCATTGAAGAAGTAGCATATTTGGGTCACATTATCTCTTCAGATGGGATTAAAATGGACCCAAATAAGGTTAAAGCCATACTCAGTTGGCTGAGACCTCAGAATATTTTGGAACTTCAGATCTTTCTTGGTCTGGCGGGATATTACAGACGATTTGTCAAGGAATATGCTCAGATAGCAGTTCCTATGACAAATCTCCTTAAGGGGAAGGGAAAGGAGTTCATTTGGGAGTCCGCACAGCAGGAGAGCTTTGATGCTCTCAAAACAGCCTTAGCTACAGCACCAGTTTTAAAAGTCGTCGACCCCAATCAGCCATTTGTGGTCGAAACAGATGCTAGAGACTTTGCAGTAGGTGCTGTGCTAACTCAGGGTGGACGACCAGTTGCGTTCGAGAGTAAAAAACTCGAGCCAGCTCAGACTAGGTACAGTGCCTATGAAAAGGAACTCTTTTCTATAGTCCATGCCCTTAAGACTTGGAGGCATTATTTGTATGGTGCCAACTTTGAGGTCCTGACAGACCGTGAGAGTCTCAGATATCTTTGCAATCAACCTGAGCTTAGAGGTCGGAAAGCTCGTTGGGCAGAGTTGATGCAAGAGTTTGACATGTCTATCAAATATAGGCGTGGAAAATTCAATACAGTAGCAGATGCCCTTAGCAGAATGCCTATGATAAACGAGCTGAGTTTTACTCAGATTCGTAATGAGTTACTTGAGTCCTTGAGAGGGAAATGCTAGCATGATGCATTCTTCTCTATTATCTGGAACTCAGTCCAGAACAGACAGTTACAGACTCTAGAACCAGTTCCCGGGGCTGGTGCCAGTTCATCCAAGAATACGGCAGCTTCCGTTGAGGATGATGATGAGTCCGAGTATACGTCGTCAGATGACGTTGAGGATTCTGAGCCTGTATTACCCAAGCAAACCCCAGTGGTTGAGGGTCAGTTGACTCAAGGATTCAAATGGAAACAGTATTCCATTCAGGATGAGTACTTGCTCTATAGAGATAGAGTATGTGTCCCCAATTCAGAGGATTATAGGCAGCAGGTCCTATATGAATGTCATGACAATCCTAGCGCGGGACACCCAGGCATACAGAAGACCTATGAGCTTCTTCGTATGCAATTTTTCTGCCCACTATGAAAAAGGACGTCCACTAGTATGTAACCAGTTGCCAGAAATGTGAAGTAAATAAAGCAGAGCGTTTAAAGGCAGGAGGGTTGTTGCATCCCTTAGAAATACCAGCTGGTAAATGGGAGAGTATCTCCATGGATTTTATAGTAGGCCTGCCTAAAACCCAAAAGGGTAATGATGCTATATGGGTCACAGTTGACCGTCTGACCAAAATGGCTCATTTCATTCCGACCAAAACAACCGTTAGAGCTCCAGAGTTAGCGAGGTTGTTTGTAGACGGGCTATTTAAATTGTACGCTCCTTTATGCTGATGATGTGGTTTTGCTTTCACGGACTAGAGAGGGTTTGCAGCGACACTTAGATGCTCTTCTTTCTTTCTGCACATGGTGGGGTTTGTCGGTGAAAGTGGCCAAGACTAAGGTTATGGTGTTCAACACCTCTAGGTCTTTCATGATGCGGCAGGAGCTTCTATGGGATGGTCATCCCCTAGAGGTTGTTGATTCCTATACATATCTAGGAGTACCATTCTCAAGGCCTACGTTCAGCATGAGACACGCAGCTATTTCCCGGGTACGGAAGGGCTATGCCTCACTGGTAGATTTGGAGAGACTATGTTTCAGCTCACACATCAGAGATGCGACTAGTAAGTGTCGGCTCTTTGACACTATGGTTGTGCCCTCAGCTATGTATGCTTCCGAGACATGGAGTACTGGTCTGATAGCTACTGATTGGACATATATCTCCTGGCTCCAAATTCGTTTGCTCTCCCGAATGATACGGGCTAAGCCCTCAGTACCACACCAGATTATCTTGGCGGAGTTTGCGGTCCCCCCCATTCAGATTGAGGCCTTATTCCATATTGTGACATTCATACAGAGGTTAGAGGATCTTCAGGATGGGGGTACACATTATGTAGTTGCAGCTTTATCTTCATCCCGGCGCCTACACTCATAGGGACACCTTTTCTCATGGTACTCCCAGGCTTGCCGTCTCCTCTCCACATTGGGTATCCAGATCAGTGATCTACCTGCGGGCACCCACCAGTACATCAGAGGCCTCCTATACAGATCATATCTTCATATCACTTGGCAGGGTCCATTGGGGACCAAGAGTGAGTTTTATCGTACACACTTTCTATCTCTTGATCCGGCTGGCTGCCCCATAGTATCTGGTTACTTGCTGAGGAGTATATCACATAGTCTGCGGATAGCGATGGGTCAGTTTTGGATTTCTTCACATCAGCTGGCTATTGAGACTGGCAGATACAGTGGCACCCCACGAGAGGACCGGCTTTGTAGCATGTGTGTTATGCATGAGACTGAGGACGAGTCACATTTCCTCTTCAGATGTCCGGCCTACTATGAGATATGGGGTCGGTACTACTGCTTGTTCAGAGAGCACCCAGTTACACTTTCTACCTTGATATCTTATGAGGACCCTAGATGTGTCGCACTGATGATCCAAGAGATGTAAGACCTGAGGAGGAGGAGACTAGATGGTACACATTCCCTAACACAGCTGAGCATTGATGAGTGCATATCCCGTCGGAGACAGAGATCCGAGGAACCCATAGGCAGCGACTCAGATGGAGAGGCCGAAATTCCCGACTCCTTCGTACACCGGCATCAGAGACCATGTCGACGGCCAGAGAGAGAGTCAGTTATTAGATCACAGCCCAGAGCGCCACGGCAGCAGAGACGACACCGACGGCCTATCCGGCGACAGAGGTCTAGGGCACATCTAATCACACCTTCACAGCATACCATCCACCATTTCTTTCATGCTGATGGGCATCGTGATATATGATTCCAGGCTATTGGATCCTGACTGGGCCAGCTGTCTTTATGCATTGTATTTGCAGTTATTTAGTTTTATAGATGATTGAGCTTTAAGCTCCTATGTGCACACTTGACATGTACCTTTTCTTAGTCCTATGTACCTTAGGGTATTCAAGGACATTAATAAAATCTTTCTTTCTTCTTTCTCTCTCTCTCTCTCTCTCTCTCTCTCTCTCTCTCTCTCTCTCTCTCTCTCGGCATTGGTACTTTTTTTGTAGTTCTTCTGTTATACCTGGCCCGGGTTGTGGGCTTATTTCACTTATGCTTTGTTCTACTTTCATTCCTAGCTAGTTTATAGCATTTTGCGGCCACGTTCTCCTATGGATGATGCTCCCACTGTTGCTTGTACATATTTTCTTTTTGGTCTTATGCACCCACTGGTTGCTACAAACCGAATTCTTGGAGAATTCGAAGAATTGGATACGATCGGCTTTGCAGTCAATCGAATCAATTGGTCTGGAAGCAATTGAGTTGGATTGGGACATCTATATGTTTCAATTGTGTCTTTTCTAGAAGACCAAGGAGTGCAAAATTGTAAGCCTCTTTGGAAGAGCAGGTTTTGGAGCGTTATCACTCCGTACTCAATCAATTTCTTGCCAATCGGCAATCTAACAATTCCAATGTGTGAGTTGCAGTAGGGCGACCTCTATCAAGCAGGTATCTGCAAAAAGAAGCACAAGAAGGGGCTACGATTAAGTGGAAAAGAGTTGTAGAACCCACAACTAGGGTTTACATCATAAAACCATTGGATATTTCCTTGTAGAAGGAATTTTTCAGATCTGTAAAGCCATGAGGTAGGGCGCCCAGATGCTGTGAAGAGAGTTTCAATCAGCCGTCGGTGGCCATGAATCCAGAAGAGAGGTGGTTCAGACTTTGTGAAGGAAGCTTATACCCGAGCTATGGTGGAGAAGGATTGCTTGAGGGCAGCGAAGGAAGGAGGGCTCGCGGATCAGCAGTCACGTGGCCAGTGCAAGTGAGCCCAAAGTGCATTCAAAAGCCCAGCAACTGCAAGCGCGTGGATCAGCGCATGGATTTGAGCATAGCCACACAGTTGTGTGTTTTCTAAATGAACGGTGTGGATCATGAGAGGCGTACAAGTCGTTGGATTGAAATCAGCCTTTGGATCTCAAGACTTTGCAATATACACTTCAGGTGAAGGGGTCAGAAGTGCAATCTGCCTCTCAACTTCAATAAAAATTTTCAAATTGAGAGGGACCCTGAAGTGCAAATTTGTTTGAAAAAGGGATTTGCTGTTTTCTTCAAGAGCCCATAACTTTTGGTCTAAAGCTCCGTTTAAGGCCGTCCAAAAGCCAAAATCCTCCATATTGAGGGCAAAAAAGGACCCCGCAAGTACAACTTCTCTCAGACAGAGTGATTATCGTACCGCAGGGAGAAAGCACGTCATGGGGCAAACCATACCATTTCAGGGGCAAGGTAGCTGCCGATCCCGCATTGGAGCGTTTTTCATAAATTCCACCGAATTTGGTGCGCTAGGCCAAATTAAGCGGTGGGAGGGCCTGAAACTTTTTTGGTCAAACTTTAAAGTTGACTTTTAAGAGTCCGAATTGCTCTATAAGCTTGTCATTGGGTCTCATTAGAGCGCTATAGGAGCAATTATTGCCGAAATGGCAGGATTAGGGGAATCCGTGCTTGGAGAAGCTAGCAAATTGGATGAGGTATCCAATTATAGGATTTGAAAATTCAAAATGAAAAGTATTTTCATGGAAAAGGAGCTATGGAACATCGTCACTGGGGTGGAACAACGGCCAACTACAACTCCAGCCGATATTCGTGCATTTTAACAAAAGGGCGCAGAAGGACTTATCCTTGATAAATTTGTCAATGAAGGATCATGTCATTGACCACATTAGTGAAGCTATAATAGCAAGAGGTGCTTGGGATGCACTCAAGACACAGTTTTAGACAGCGAACCCCTCTCGAATGATGTTTTTGAGGACTAAACTCATAAGTGTTCACATGGAGGAGAATGAGGGCATAGGATCCTATTTTACGCGAATAAAGGAGTTAAGAGAGCAGTTGACAGCTATTGGAGAGCCAATAAGGGATGTTGAGCTAGTTTACATAGCTATGAATGGCTTATCCGAAAATTTCCAAATGTTTGCAAGTGGCATTGCTTCGAGGGAGAGGCTACCAACATTTGAGAATCTTCACGACATCATATTACAGGAGGAACAAAGGCGTGAAGTGGTAAAAACTCGACTACCCTCATCGGAAGAGCAAGCAATGCTAGCCAAAGGGAAGCATAAATATAAGAAGCAACCCAAAAAGTTGAATGTGGAGGATGATGCTCAGGGATCCACATCAGGCAAGAAGAAGAAAGGCAAGTGTTTCTATTGCCAAAAGCATGGACATTGGGCAAATTGTCGCAAGAAGAAGGCGGACATTAAGAGGAGCAAAGTGAAGCAATTGACCAATCTTGCCGAGGAAGAGAATGATAGCGAAAATGAAGATCAAGGCACGACATTTGCGACAACATTAGCATCGCAACATTCCATTGATCACACGCTTTGGTACGTGGACTTGGGAGCAACGAGACACATGACTGGCAACAAATCATGGTTTAAAAACCTAGAGCTTATTGACGATGGAGATAGAGTTGTGCAGGTGAATGGTGATGAGTGCCCAATTCATGGAGTTGGTGTAGTGCCTATTCAATTTCCTGATGGACATGTGAAGGTAATTGAAAATGTGTTGTATGTTCGTCTTTAGAAGAGTCTATTATCTGTGACAAATCATAAGTTGAAGGTAGAGTTCAACAACAAGAAATGCCAGATCAGGGATGTGAAACAATGTTTCAAGGTGATTGTTGATGGCTTTAGGGATAAAACTTGTGATTTTTAAATGTTGTTGTTACGAAGTGCAATGCATTAGCATCAACATCTATATCACAAAGTGATTTATGGCATAGACGTATGGGGCATTTGAACTTCAAAAGCTTGAGGCAACTTCGCAAACTCAAGATGGTAACAGGCCTACCTAGCCTGGATGATAAAGAAGAGTCCATTTGCAAGGAGTGTGTGCTAGGCAAGTTACATAAGAAGAAGTTCAACAAAGGAGCAACAAGGGCAAAACGAGTGCTTGAGTTGATACACTCTGATCTATGTGGATCAATGAAGGTAATGTCTATTGGTGGAGCATTCTACATACTACACTATTTCATAGGCGGAGAGACATTTATATGATCATAGGCTCTCCTTGTCTATCATCATTATTTCCTGTTTACCTGTAGTCTTTTAGGTGGTAGAGTTTTCATGCTCCCACCGTGCATACTTGACATGTACCTTTTTTTCAGTCCTATATACCTTAGGGTATTTCATGGACATTAATAAAGATCTTTCTCTATCTCTCTCCCTCTCTCTCTCTCTCTCTCTCTCTCTCTCTCTCTCTCTCTCTCTCTCTCTCTCTACCCACGTACACATTTGATCTCATTTACATGCCATTGTACAGGCAGTCCCTGGCTTCACTTTTACACTCCTTTCCTCATGACAGTCCAGTCGACACCCAGGCTACATTTCTCACTACCTCTCTCCACACAGCTGCATCACTAACCCTCCCTACAAATCCCCATCCCAAAAAGACTCGACGAACACCTCAACCGTTGCACCCCCCATGGTACAATACCGAGTGCCGCTCTCTTCATCAGACAGTAACCTATTCACGTAAACATGCTCCACATCTGCTTCGATCTTCCCGACGCTCCTACCAGCGTGTTCTCCGCCGTAAGAAACGTTCCTATGATGATTCTGAAGGGAAACGTCTTATTGACCTTCTGTTCAGTTCTTCTTCGGGCGCTTTTTGGCGTGAGTTCATTCCTCGATCTCCACCACCCCTCCTGGAGGACCTCCGCATTTGGACCGATTATGCTGCTAGCCTGTATACTGTCCCTACCGACTCACCCATCTCCATATCTCCACGGCCATGTGAGTTCTCCTTGATGTTTCCGGCATAGCAGTGGCATATCCGATCACATTTGGAGCACTATTGGGGTGAAGTAGGGTTGTTCCCTCTCACCAGTCCTCTTTGGCTTATATATTGATGAGTTGGAGAGAGTCATTACACAGTGTGGTGGTGCTGGTTGCAGGCTTGGAGACATCTTGATTGCTATCCTCATTTATGCCGATGATGTGGTATTGGTCTTGTTACATACCTATGTAACTAGCAATACTTCAGACCCCTAATAGTCCATTTAGTGTTGGGGGCTAAATGGCAAGGTACCCTTAGGATTAAGGGTATGTGCCCTTGGATAAGGGCAGGCTAGTGACTATACCTTAGTTGGAGGTATAGAGTCACGTGAACTTTGGATAAGGGATACCCTTAGTATTAAGGGTAGGTACCTTAGATAAAGGTCCTAGTGTCCTTAGTTAAGGGCAAGTAGGTGTCTATGCCTTGGATGGAGGTATGGAACCTAGAGAGGTGTTAGAAAGTCATTGGATGACTATTTTTTTAAACCTTGGGCCTCAACCTTGAACCATATCACTTAATTGGTCTAGGACCAAAGTATATATGCACAAATTGGGCAATGGGACCTAGTAGGAGGGCGCCCTTCTCAAGTGTCCATTGAGTTCCCAACTCTCACAAGAAAGGCATTCAAAGAGTCATAGGTTATGGAAGGAGTCTCTTGACCTTCCATAAGACTATAGAGGCTCTTGGAGATTCTTTAACTCCCCTAGGCTTCTCTCTCTCTCATTGGATGAGCATGGAACTCCATAGTGCATTGGAGGGGTCCATGGGCCATCTATATGAGGGTAGTAGGGGGCCCATTGGGAGGGGGAGATCTCTCTTGTTTGTTTGTTTATGGTTAACAAGGGGGTGCTAGATAGGTCTTGGTTGGAGCTTGGATCTAGCTATGGTTGGGTGGTGAATACTTGAGGCCAGCTTGTTATCTATCTTTGTGTTTAAAGCGTAGGGACACAGGTGGAGGAGAGATCCTTGGAGGCTTGCAGATTCTTACTTGCAGGTGGAGGCATCCTAGGTTGGAGTTGGGGAGCATCTTGAAGCTTGCAGGTTGCTTGGAGGACATTTGGAGGCTCTACCTTGGATTTGGACGACTTCCTCACCTCTACTTGTAAAAGTGGTATCAGAGCTAGACAAAGGATGGTAACCTTTCTAACCTTCTTCAAGTTCTATTAAGATCACCAACTAAATTTTTTTGGGAAAGATTATAGGCTTTCCTAGTTGTAGGAAGCTTGTAGTTGAAGTACCCAATGAATCTAGTTCTCTTTGGAAGAGAGTAGCGATGCTTATAGAATTGATTAGGGGCTGATTTTTTATCATGTTAGAGAAGTTTTAAAGTGGGCTTTGGGTTTTTAAAAGTTCTGAAAAAAGATTTGTGGGATGGGTAGAGGAAGTCTTCCTTTACATACACAAACTTTTTTTGGCAAAAGATTGATTCTAGCTATGTGTTTTGATCAAAACTAGTGTTTTTTTTGCATAAATGAAGTGTTTGAAGTTCTGATTTTCATTTTGAAGTTCTATTTTCAGACTTGCAAATCTGAAAATCAGATCTGAAAAATGAAGTTTTCATTCAAACTTCATTAGTTACACCTTTGTATCTCCTAGTTTCATGAAGATGGCAATCTAGGAAGGGAATGTTAGCGTAACTTTGTGCATAAAACAAGTTTTGAAATTCTATTTTTTGTCATTTTGAAGTTCTGATTTTCAGACCTATAAATCTAAAAATCAGATTTGAAAATTGAAGTTTTCATAAAGCTTCATTAGTTATCCATTTCTAGACACTAGTTTCTTGATTTTGGAAATCTAGAATAGTGAGAAATGTGAAACTTTGGTTGCTTTTGAAATGACAAATGGAATTGGAATGGGAATGAGAACTTCATGTAAACATTAGCTTGAACTAGTTAATTGAAGTTTACATAAAGATTTGGTTTTCATTTTTGCTTTTGATAAAGGCAAATGTAGCTTGTTGTTGTTTTTCTCTTAAGCTTGGATTAAGCTTGCAAATAGTAGGCTTGGATTGAGCTTACAAACAATAAGATTGAATGAATAGAAGTAAATGCTTTTTATTTGCATTGGATGTAACAATTGAAGCATTTCTATCATTCTAATTTGAGCACTTGTTGTTGTATTTGCATAATAGGAAAACACACAAGCAACCCCAATGGATCAAACCAATGAAAACCCAACATGTGATCTATCAACCCATCCAATGTGGCACAAGCTCTTGAACTTTTATACCAATAAAATCAAGCCACTAATAAGCAGCTTCTTGAAACTAATCAAAGAAACCAAGACTTAGAGTCTAGGTTAGCCAATCAGAAGAAGCATGTAGTTCCACCTCCTGTAAAAGTATTTAAGGGAGACAAAAAAGATAGGAACTTACAAGTGGTAAGTTCTTGGCTAAATGTTTGGAACAAATACTTCGCCATGAACCAATTCCCTGAATCTGAGAAGTTATCCACTGTCACCATGTTCCTTGAAAGAAGAGCCTTAGTTTGGTGGGATGACTTAGTTGCAAAGGGCAATCAACCTTGTACATGGGATGATTTTTGCAAGCTTTTTAAGGATTATTTTGTACCACTTTTAGATAACTATGAACACTTCCAAAAGTTGAGTCATCTAACCATGAATAAAGGTTGGAACAATTTATTCAAAATTTTCATGAGTACCTGAATCCACTTTATTCAAGATATTCCGCCTAAGGTACAAATGTTAATGTTCATTGATGGGTTACCAAAAGATTATCAAGTGGATGTTCGTAGGAACCATCCAAAAACCCTAGAAGATGCTATTAGGGCTCCAAAATACTTTGATGACACACCTAAGCCACCTAGGGGTCAACAGCCTAATGAGCAGAAAAAAAGTTTTTAATTTAAGAGGAAGGATAGGGAAGTTGTTAATGAAACACATCCCAATTCCAACAATCCTAAGAAAACCAAGAAAAACTTTAAAAACCATCATGGTGGCAATGATAAAGCTGAAGCTCGTAAGAAGAACCTGTGCTTCAAGTGCAATGGCGAGGGTCACCTTGCACGTGATTGCGTCAAAAAACAAGCTTCAACCTCAGGTAATCTATCTCGAAGTAATGAGATGGATGTTTGTTTCCTTAGTTCTTTAGTTTTTGGTCCTAATGACCTTATTTGCATTAAAGGTAAAGTTAATGATCAAGTTGTTAATGTTCTTTTTGACACGGGATCCACTCATAACTTTATTAATGTAAATTTGGTGCAAATGCTAAACCTTCCTACCAGAAAAAGTGAGAAAAAATATTGTGTGACAATGGCATCGGGAAGTAATTCCGATTTGATAGCTTTTATTCCTGATGTAGAATTGCACATTCAGGATTATTCTAAAAAACTAGAATTCCATGCTGTTCAATTAGCTACTGTAGATACTGTTCTTGGGCAACAATGGCATTTTGATAAGAACAAATCATTGAGAATTGATTTTGTTGAGAAATCTTTATCTTTCATGCATGAGAATTCTTTAATTAAGATCAAGGCTAGTTTAAGTGTTGACACTAAAAATGTTAACCCTTATTCTAAACAGGAACTTAATTCTATTATGAAGAATTCTGATTTTAAAGTTTATTTATGTTTTCATAATGATATCATTTGCTGCAATGATGAAGAACTTAACATAAATGCCATGAATATACCCAGTGAGAACTCACTACGAATTTTTGGTGTTGCGTTTTGGTTTGACCAATGCACCGGCAACTTTCCAACAAATGATGAACGATTTGTTCAGGCCATATTTGGGAAGATTCGTAGTGGTATTCTTAGATGATATCCTAGTGTTCAGTAAGACTTTGGAGGAACATAAAGAACATCTTAGGATTGTCTTGGACATTCTAAGAAGGGAAAAGCTCTTTGCCAAGAAGTCTAAGTGTGACTTTTTTGCTAAGGAATTGTCTTACTTGGGGCATAAGATTTCCGAACAGGGGGTGGAGATTGAGGCTGATCGTATCCAAAAGGTTATTGCTTTTGTGATTAGGACCGATGCCAGTGATTATGCTATTGGAGCTGTTTTGATGCAGGATGGACATCTTGTGGCTTATGAAAGCAAGAAACTCAATCCTGCTCAGTCTAGGTATTGTACCTATGAGAAGGAACTGTTTCCAATTGTTCATTCCTTGAAAATTTGGCGACATTATTTGTATGGAGCCAGATTTGAAGTTTTGACAGATCATCAGACTCTTCGATATTTCTGTGATGCCATAGATTTAAAGGGGAGGCAAGCTAGATGGGCTGAGCTTATGCAAATCTTTGACTTTTCTATACGTTATTGTAAAGGAAGTCAAAATACTCTAGCGGATGCTTTGAGTCGATTACCGGTTATTAATCAGTTGTGCTTTACTGTTATAGAACCGGAGTTGTTTCAGTCTCTTCAAGGACTATATGAGTTCGATCCTTTTTTTGGAAAGTATTGGCAACAAGTACTTTCGGGGGTCGATTCAGGTTTGCAAGATTCCTCGAATCAGGGAAAGACTGAAATGGATTTCCTAATTCGAAACAGGATTTTGTTTCGTAAAGGAAGGGTGTGTGTACCGGAGAATGACACTGTAAGGGCCCAAATCTTGCATGAGTGTCATGATAGTCCATGCGCAGGACATCTGGGTATACAAAGAACACTTGACTTAGTTCGAAGGCAATTTTGGTGGCCTAAGATGAAAAGTAAAGTAGAGGCCTATGTACTTGAATGTACTAAGTGCCAGTTAAATGAAGCAGAGAGGCTAAAAGCTAGTGGCCTATTACATCCTTTAGATATTCCTACCGGAAAGTGGGATAGTATATCTATGGATTTTGTGGTCGGGCTTCCACGTACAGGGAAGGGCCACGATTCGGTTTGGGTCATTGTTGACAGACTTACGAAGTTTGCTCAATTTATTCCAACGAAAACTATTGTTAAAGCTTCAGAACTAGCTCAACTGCTCGTTGAGAAGCTTTTTCGACTATACGGGCTCCCTTGTGATATTGTCAGTGACCGTGACCCAAAATTCACTGGGAATTTTTGGCAAGCAGTTTTTGAAGAGTTGGAAACAACTTTAAGTTTGAGTTCTACAGATCATCCGGAATCAGACGGTCAAACGGAAAGGACCAATTAGACGATGGAGGATATGCTTCGAGCATATGTGGGCCATCGGCAGTCTGATTGGAAACAGTACCTTCCACTGGTGGAATTTGCATATAACAGTGCAAAACATTCAGCGACCGGATCCAGCCCTTTCATGCTTATGTATGGTTTTCAACCTCGATCACCAATTAGTGTTGGCATGATCTCCAAAAGAATTTTCCAAATTTCTCCAAAAGGAGGCTGATCTCCAAAAGAATTTTCCAAATTTCTCCCTACAAGCAAAAATTTAAGTTTAGAGGGAAGGAATGTTACATACCTATGTAACTAGCAGTACTTCAGACCCCTAATAGTCCATTTAGTGTTGGGGGCTAAATGGCAAGGTACCCTTAGGATTAAGATAAGGGCAGGCTAGTGACTATACCTTAGTTGGAGGTATGGAGTCACGTGAGCTTTGGATAAGGGGTACCTTTAGTATTAAGGGTAGGTACCTTAGATTAAGGTACTAGTGTCCTTGGTTAAGGGCAAGTAGGTGTCTATGCCTTGGATGGAGGTATGGAACCTAGAGAGGTGTTAGAAAGTCATTGGATGACTATTTTTTTAAACCTTGGGCCTCAACCTTGAACCATATCACTTAATTGGTCTAGGACCAAAAGTATATATGCACAACTCGGGCAATGGGACCTAGTAGGAGGCGCCCTTCTAAAGTGTCCATTGAGTTCCCAACTCCCACAAGAAAGGCATTCAAAGAGTCATAGGTTATGGAAGGAGTCTCTTGACCTTCCATAAGCCTATGGAGGCTCTTGGAGATTCTTTAACTCCCCTAGGCTTCTCTCTCTCTCATTGGATGAGCATGGAACTCCATAGTGCATTGGAGGGGTCCATGGGCCATCTATATGAGGGTAGTATGGGGCCCATTGGGAGGGGGAGATCTCTCTTGTTTGCTTTGCTTATGCTCTAGTGTTGCTACTAGTGTGTAGAGTGCTTTCTTGTGGTAGTATGCTTGAGGTTTGGATCTTGCTTATGGTATGGGACATAAGTAGGGTTTGGATCTTGAGTATGCTATGGAGTGTTGTGGTATGCTTGTGATTTGTTTATGGTTAGCAACGGGGTGCTAGATAGGTCTTGGTTGGAGCTTGGATCTAGCTATGGTTGGGTGGTGAATACTTGAGGCCAGCTTGTTATCTATCTTTGTGTTTAAAGAGTAGAGACACAGGTGGAGATGAGATCCTTGGAGGCTTGCAGATGATTACTTGCAGGTGGAGGCATCCTAGGTTGGAGTTGGGGAGCATCTTGAAGCTTGCAGGTTGCTTGGAGGACATTTGGAGGCTCTACCTTGGATTTGGACGACTTCCTCACCTCTACTTGTAAAAGGTCTCACCGACTAGAGAGGGTCTACAACGACAGTTGGATTGCTTACATGAGTTTTGCACCAGATGGGGCCTAGGGGTGAACATTGGGAAGACCAAGGTTATGGTCTTCAACACTTCTCGAGCATTCATGCAACGACAGGAGCTTACTTTGGGTGGACAGGTCCTAGAGGTGGTCCCTTCCTACACATACCTGGGGATCCTTTTCTCAGGTCCTACTTTTAGCATGAGACAGGCTGCTACCACTCGATTGGGGAAGAGACATGCCTCCCTTGTTCAGCTAGAGCGATTCTGTTTCCGGAAGTCCATCCAGGATGCTCGTAGTACACCTTTTTGATACCATCGTCACCCCCACGGCTCTATATGCGGCAGAGGCATGGTGTACAGGTTTCCCCTCTTCACACTGGGCCAGTCTTTCACGACTACAGACCACCATGCTAGCCCGGTTGATTCGAGCAAAACCTTCTGTTCCACATGAGATTCTCCTGGCCGAGTTCGCAGTTCCACCTATACAGATCGAGGCAGATTTCCAGCTCATTACTTATATACAGAGGATACAGGCGTTACCAGAGATAGACAGACATTCATACAGATTGCACTATCCTCCTCACAGTGCCTTTGTGATCAGGGCTACAGATTATCATGGTTCTCTCAGGCATCTCACCTCCTACTTGAGTCATTTGGTATCTCTATCATAGAGCTTCCCTCAAGCACCCATCAGTATATCAGACGATTCCTCTATCGTGCATATCTAGAGCGGACTTGGCGCCACCAGTTAGGGGTTAAGCCAGCTTTCTACCGGACCAATTTCTAGGAGCTGGATGCATCAGGGACAACCAGTCATTCCACACTATTCAGATTCGGGACTATGACATTGTCTCAGATTCACACTGGGACAGCTCAGGGTATCCTCTCATCAGCTAGCTATTGAGACTGGGAGGTTCCATGGTATTCCGAGAGAGGAGCGTATTTGCCAGTTATGCTCTGTAGGTGAGGTTGAGTCTGAGGAGCACTTTATCTTCAGCTGCCCTGTATACTATGAGATCAGAGGACGATATCATTGTCTGTTTCGAGACATGCCTACCACTCTACGCTCTCTCATTGCCTATGAGGACCCACAATGTGTCGCCCTGATGGTACGTGAGATGTTCATCCTACGGAGAGATTTATACGGGACACCCCATCATTCTACCTCACAGCCATTGATCACTTCATTCTTTACTAGGCGGAGACCGCGTGACTTAGCGCATGCGGACGAGGATTATGCCGCTGATGATAGCCGCTCGCATTCCCATAGAGATCAGAGACAGTGTACTTCTCACCATCACGTTACTACCAGGATCACCAGACATCCTATGCAGAGACGTACTACTACACATGCTCATGCTCATAGACGACGCCGGCAGGCTCCAGTGCCTTCTCATGCTGTGGCTCACATTACATCCTTTTACAGCAGCAGCAACACCGCACAATCTTGACATCTGGACATCGATATATATGATTATTATGCACAGACACACTCACATACATGTACTTTAGTTGTACTAGATGATTTCTTTATTACAGTTTTGGAGACGTTTTATACGCTCCCATGGTTACCACACACTTGACATGTACTTCATTAGTCTTATATGCCTTTTGGCATGGAAAAGACATTAATAAAGCTCTCTCTCTCTCTCTCTCTCTCTCTCTCTCTCTCTCTCTCTCTCTCTCTCTCTCTCTCTCTCTCTCTCTCTCTCTCTCTCTCTCTCTCTCTCTCTCTATTTTCAGATGTCCAGTTTACTATGAGATCAGAGGCATATCGGGACATTCCACTCACACTTGGTTCCTTCTTTGCTTATCCTGATACGAGATGTCTGGGTTTTCTACTACGAGAGATGCTTTCTTTGAGATCCTCTCTTCTTCAGTTGGTGTTGACCACAGCCAGCCGCATATTACACGTTAAGCCCATTTCCTCCTCAGATGTCCGTTGTATTATGAGATACGGGAGAGGTATTATTGTCTCTTTCGCGATGGCTCGCATACACTTCGCAGTTTTGTCTCCTATCCTGATGCTCATTGCTTGGGACTTCTTGTTCGTGAGATGCTTGCTCTTCGTCAGTCTCATCTGCCTGTACCGGATCACCTAGGGTTAGACTCCCTGCAGCTGCTTCTCACTGGCTTCCTTTGGACTTGTGCACATGCTGACTCCGACGATGAGATTGCTATCCCTATGCCACTGCGGAAAAAGCCCAGATGTAGTCGCCACTTGCCTCCATCAAGGCCCACTGTACACTCCACTCAGCGGACACTTCACACTTACTTTCGCTGATATGTACTTATTCTCCACCCGGCCCAGGTTGTGAGCATTGGTAATTTTTCTGTAGTTATTCTATTATACCTGGCTCGAGTTGTGGGCTTATTGCACATCTGCTTTGTTCTACTTTCATTCGTAGATAGTTTATAGCATTTTGCGGCCATGTCCTCCTATGGATGATGCTCCCGCTGTTGCTTGTACATATTTTCTTTTTGGTCTTATGCACCCACAGGTGCCCAAAAGACGTTAATAAAGCTTTCTTTCTTTCTTTCTTTCTCTCTCTACCCTCGTTGTCTGCCACTCTCTATCAGCTGCCCGTCGCCTTCTTCTGCTGCAAACCCACTCCTTCACTCTTTGCTCATATGTTGCTTCGCCTAGTCTATGTCCATTCGCCTCCGTTTTATTTCGCTACTGCCTTTTCGCCTTTCTACACTATCCTGCAACCCTTGCCACCCTGTCCTACAACCCTTGACTTTCTTTCTCATCAAAAACTTCTATATCTTCTTCTATTCATGGTGATATCCAAACCCAGCTTGATGATCATCCGGTCCATATTAACCATCTCATCGCCATCCTCGATACTGTCCAAGCTACCCTTACTACCATTTCTTCCCACATCCTACCTCCCACCGTTACTACACCAATTCATGTCCCCCTTACCTCATTACCTCTTGCTTCCCACATCGACCCTACTACTCTCCATACTTCTGGCCTCCTTTTGGCTCTTCTACCTACTTTCTCCAAATGATAATTTCTCAATTAGCCATGTACAAATCTACATGCATGTGTCCCTGCACCCATTGTTCGTGACTTTCGAGATAGGGTTACATGTTTTGTCTATGATGGCAAGGAATCGCAGAATTCATTTTCCAGTTCGAAACATACTTCCAACTTGCTCTCCGCACACCTCAACAAAAAATTCAACTTGTTGCGCTACATCTTTCTGGATGCGCTTTGACTTGGTGGTGCACCCATCAGTCTCTTCTAGACACTTCTATTGCTTGGGCTGAGTTTAAGGTGGCAATCTATTCTGCTTGGGCTGATCCAACTTGGTTCCAGTCTTAGCTAGACCTCTATCGCCAACTAAAACAAACATGTACGCTTTTAGAGAATAACGAAATGTTTGTTGAGTATTCTTACCTATTCTCTAATTTTCCACTTGTTGAAGTATATTTCTGGCATACGTGGTTCTTTACACTATGATGTTCAGTCTTTTCAGCCTACTTCTTTAGATCGTGCTATGTCACTTGCCTCTACTTTACAACATAAATATGTTGATCAGCAACCATGTTTGCAAACTCGTTCTTTTTCTTGTCCTTCATTTTCTTATTCTCTTTCTCCCCTTTCTTCCTCTTCCACTCGACCGCCTGTTTCATCGATTGTTTCTTTTACTACATCTATGTTTCCATATCAGGTTGGTGCTTTTTGTAAGCATGCTGATTTTTGTATTATTCCTACTGAGTGTTATGATATTATACTAGGTGTTGACAGGTTTGCATCTTTGGGGTATGCTAATATTAACCTTGTGTATATCTATCTTTGTTGATAATACTTTATTTACTTCCATAGGTAATCATTCAAGTTTTGATTATTCTATCTCTGCCAAGCAGTTTGTTTGTAGCCTTCCTAAGGTTCATCCTACTTCCTGAGCTCCTTACTGTATGTCTCACTCTGAACAAGCCGAAGTTAGCGTCAAGTGTCTGATCTTTTACGTCAAGGCCTCATTGTTCCTAATCAGAGTCCCCTTGGAGCTCTGTTTTATTAGTTAATGGAAAAGATCACACTAAGCGTTTATGTATTGGTTATCAAGCTCGTAATCGCCTTACTATTCATAATCAGTATCCTATTCCTTACAAGGATGAATTATTTGATCGATTTGGCCAGGCTAAGATATTCTAAGACTAACTTACTTTCTGGCTACCATCAAATTCCCATCCACCCTAGAGATGAGTCCAAGACTGCTTTTCATGATACTTCATTTCTTTATCATTCTGAGTTTTACCATTTGGTGTTACTAATGGCCCACCTACCTTTCAAAATGTTATGAATAATAATTTTCGGCCTTTGATTGGTACTTGTGTACTCATTTATTTCGATGATATTCTGATTTACAGCTCTAATTTGAGTTCTCACACTATTCATTTATGCAGGGTGTTTTAGCTTGTTGCTACTCATCAGCTTTATGCTAAGCGATCTAAATGCATGTTTGTCATTCCTTCCTTACATTCTCTGGGCTTTATTGTTACTACCGGCACAGTGTCACTTGAACCTTCCAAAATTCGTGTTATTAGTCAATGGCCTATACCTACAAATGTTCATGTTGTTCGTATGTTTTTTGATCTTGCTACTCATTTACATAAGCCTATGCCTCATTTTGTTGTTGTTGCTCACCCACTTCACTCTTTACTCCGTTGGTCTTCCTTATGTCATGATGCTTTTACTACCCTTCAGTCTATTCTTGCTTCGGCTCCTATCCTTGTTTTGCCTAATTTTAGCAAGCGTTTTATTGCCAAGACCGATGCTAGCGTCGTTGGTGTTGGAGCTATTCTCCATCAAGATTTTCATGTTCTCGCTCGTGAGTCCCACCGCTTTATGTTCTTATGAGACTCGTTATTCTATTCATGAGAAGGGGTTATTAGCCATCATTCATGCCCTTACTAAGAGGTGCTATTATCTTCAGCCTATGCCTTTTTATTTGTATACTCATCATCAATCTTTACGTTACCTTGAGACTCCAGAGAACCTTTTTTCATAATTAGTTACATTATTGTCCTGGTAAGACTAATGCTGGTGCTAATGCTTTATTCCGCTTACCTGCCCTTTTGAGCACCCTTACTACCATATTACCTAAGCAGTTTGATCTTCTCCCAACTGCATATGCTACTTGGCCTTATTTTCACTATGTTTATCATGTTGCTCAGTTGCCTTCTATTCGCAATCAGGTTTTACTCTATTATTGATCATCATTTATATCACTATGGGGATTTGTGTGTTCCTAGACTTCCTGATATTTATCTCCATGGACTTTATTTTAGGCCTCCGTCGCACACAGTGTGGTCGTGATGAGATCATTGTTATTATAAGTCCTGGGTTGATCGTCATAGGTCTTTCTAGAGTTTGCCGAAGGCCGGCCTATTTATGTTCATCTTTCCTTCGCCCCCCATAAGTTTGTTCAAGGTGTTCTCCTATTGAAAAATTGGTTGTACATTACTATGGCCCTTTCTAGATCTTGGAAAAGCTTAGTCCTATTACATATCGCTTACAATTACTTGATACTACTCGTGCTTGTGACATTTTGCATGCCAATTTACTTCGCTCATCTCTTTTTCCTAGTCAACCTTATGATACTTCATTTTCTACTGATCTTGACCTTTTTCCATTTTGACCTACTACTATCCTCCAAGTTCGGTTCAAGCTCGCTCACTTCATGCGTTGGTACATGACACTACTGCTATCGATCTTGATGTTGCACTATTTTCTATTCTCGATAATCCTGATGCTATAGTTGCTACTATACCTACTAATATTGTTCATGTTTCACCTGATGTTGCTCTTGTTGTTGATCTACTTGATGTTGATATCCCTGATATTGATGCTACTCTTGTTGTTGATGCTCCTGCTACTCCTACTATTGATTCTTCACTACTTGTTGATGATGGTCGCTCGACATCCAACATTGATTACTTATTGATATTAGAAATGAGATTGATAATTCTCTATGCATAAATCATGCATTAACTTCAAGTGGGTTTCCGTGGTTGTAGGGGATTCGGCTATTGGACTGACACCGCTAGCACAAAATGTATAACCCAGGAAAGAAAATGACAGTACAGCAGTACAAAAGTAGATCTAGTAGTTAGATTATAGCCCACAGTGAGAGCAATGTTCTAAAAGGGGGGAGTGTTATGAACACACACTATAGTTCATACTTCTCTACTTTAGATCATAGATGCACCGAATCGCTGGGTCCGCGATTCGCGAATCGCAATTCTGCGAATCACGATTCTAAACCCAGCAAAAAAAAAAATTGGAAAAATAGCATACGGCTGAAATTTTTTTAGGGGATCAATGGTCAAACCAGCGTTTTGCCTCTCAAAAGTGCAGTAGATGAGGCACAAACAGATCTTATTTTCAGTAGCTATCTGGTTGTCATTTGCTCTGGTTTTCAGTAAATCTTAATCCTACAGTTTGGGCTATCAACTGTATGGATGATGATCACTTTTGCAATCGTTTCACTGGAGATGTGAGTGCAATGTGCATATAGTTGGGGGCATAAATATTGGGCCCTTCTCGGCGCGCATTTGGACCCCATTTTTATCTATGGGAGGGGCGGTAGCATTTTTATCTACAGTGTCTATATAGCAGGAAGCTCTAGGGGATTCGGGGGGCGGTAGCCCCCCGGTGGGGGGTTTGGGGGGCAATGCCCCCCAACGGCGGGGTCCGGTCCGGGTAAGGCCTCTCCATGAGTGAAAACACACTTTTTGGTGTTTCGCACCTGAAATAGTCGGCAAACTACACAGTCATAATGCTCTCAATCAGAGCTTTCATTTGATACCCATATTGCCTAAAGAAATTTCAAAAAAAAAAAACGATACTGCGCGATTCTGGGAAAATCCAAAACGCGATTCAAAATCGCGATTCTGGAAAAATCCCGAAACGCGTTTCTGAATTGCGATTCTGATCACGATTCAGAATCGCAGCTTAATCGTTAGTGGACATGCAGTTTATATTACATGTGACAGGCCTAGAAACACTATTACATGGTTTTCTTTTTTGACCCTAATTTTTGAATTTCACTTACCCTCCAAACCAATATGAAGGGAGGTAGCATTTGTCCACTATAAATAGCCACTAAGGCTAGTCAATTAGTGGTTTTGATTTTTGAGTCTTGAGCTTCTTGTACGGAAGTTGTACTTTTCTGGACATCTTAGCTATCGAAGGCCCTTAATGTTCATGCAATTTTCTTAGTTGGAGAATGCTATGTGAATGATTTTGTTGTTTCATGCCATCAATATATGTGATTGAGTTTGTAACAAAGATGGAACAAATGAAAAAAATTTCAAATTCAAAGTCACGTAATTTAGAACTTTAGATTTCCATTCTAATACCAAACCTTGGACTCCAAAAGATTCTCCAAGACCTTATTAACATCTTAGTTGTAAAATTTTAACAAGCAAACATCAATTGAAAGAGGGGTATGAAATCTAGTGCCGTCAAAAAAGGACTCTTTTCTAAACGATGAGGAAACGATTCATGTATATGTAGTAACAATATGACCCAAAGAAGGATAAACTTAGAAAAACAGGAGTCACCACAAGACCAAGGGCTATTGAGGATAGACAACTTTTTCTTTTTGAAAAGTTTCCGACCAATATCAACATAATTAAAGGCTTTTTGTCCTAAAGTCTTAACATATTTCCAAGCAACCACTGTATGATTCAAAACTTCTTCCCACGATGAAGAGCATTCATAATTTCAGGCTTTTAAAAATAGAGCTCAAACTAATTTTGTCAAGATCAGGCAAAGTAAAAATTGTGAGGTAGATCTTTACTAGAGGTAAAAACTTTAGATTTAGCATTAGCTTTGGAATTTCAATAGCATCTTAAAAGAGTTTTAAATTGATAAACGTGAGAATTCGATATGCCAAAATTTTGACAAGACATGTTTTCTAAAGTATAGAGCAAATGAATAAGGTTCTTGGGGTTGTATCTATTAGACATATCAAGGGAGAACTATCCAAAAACATAATACGATTTAAATGAAGCAACCTCCTTATGTAATCTCTATAAGCAAACGTTCTAGACAACATTTCTAGGGGGCAAAAAGTTAGGAGGATTAACAATAGGATAAGGAGAAGGCATCATTACAGCTATATAAATGAAATATGTGGAGTATCTTTTGATTTTTTGTCATCTACCTTTAATTTCTAGGTTTTTAGTATGTGCAAGAATTGTGAGAATGTGGGAACACACATTACCATCTCTTGGGAATGCCAAACTAGCCTGACCAGATCGGCATTGCCAAGGTTCCTGATTTACCTCCTGGGTTACAAGAGGAGGACATCATGTGTCTCTTCCAGATCAGGCAGGCTTGAGCCTTGCAAGTTGCTTGAATCTTGAATCTTGATAAATCATAATTGAATCATTGATTACTTGTATTTCAATCAAGATTGTACTTGCTATATCTACTATCTAGGTTACCTCCTAAGTCTGCAATCTATTATCGTGGATATTGTCTAGTAGCTGCAAAATTCTAGTTGCAAGACCTGTAACTCAATCTACATCACTGAGGAGATTGAGGAGTCTCCATTTTATGAGGCCTCAAAGGGTGGGGATGACGGTGATGGTGATGGTGATGATGATAACTAGAAGGTTATAAGGCCACCCCCCTCTAGGACTACAAGGATGTAGATATAGACTATAGTAAGTTCATAGTCTAGAATCTAGGTCGTTTCTTCATCTACATTATTGTGGCAGCTGACTCAATCAACAACTCACTCATTTCATATCATATGTGGCATGTCATTTGTGTACATTTGAATCAAAGTAAGTTGTAACTTTTAAATCTCTATTCAAATGTACATTGTGTAACTTTTAAATCCCTATTGAAATGTTTATCCAATATACTTACTACTTACTAGTGTGTGTGTGGTCACTTGAAACTTCACTATTCAGTCTTTGAAGTTCAATCGATGATGATGTATCATGCCAGTGGCTACATGGATAGATCAAAATTGCAATTTTCACTGCTAGGTGGAATTTGGAACATGGAATCTAGTTCATTGTTTGTGTAGTAGATACTAAAAAGTTTGAATTGTAATTTGTGTCCAAGACTCCAATGTCCATTCAACCTTGTCATATGCACTTATTTTTTGTGGACAATGAGCACTAATTTGGTTTTACCCTTCACTGTTTAGGCTTCAGGTTTCTACAAGCAACAACAATTCACGAACTTTCAAATGTATGTACTCATTAGCAATCTGATATTCATAAGATTTTAGAAACATTGTAGACACTATACATATCACATTAGATGATTTCTAGCATTATATCTAGAAAAATGATATTTTTTTTGGCCAATTCTTTCAGGAGGGGACCAATCGGAACCACGATTCATGTCGATTGTTGATTCTGAAAAGGGTGCAAACAATAATCCTAGAGGACGGAGTCTACTTCGTGTGCATATCAAATAAGAGATCATTGAGGAGTGAAAGGTGATCTCAGCCATTGCTAGAGAATGTTGCATAGCGTATAAGAAAAATATCCAAGGTACATACTAATTTATCCAACATTGGGATAAGATTAAGCAAGAAAATGTTTAGATTTTGTTTGACAACGGTAGTTCAAATAGCTTTGTGTCCTATTCTCTTGTGGAGTAGCTTGGGTTGCCTACTCTAAGGTACATTATTGAATGGACTTCACCTCTCATGCTAGCTAGTTCGAAGAGGCTTGGGTGCTAGGTTCAAAATTCTATCAAAATGACGAAGATGTAATATCTTTTAACCTGATGAATCTTAAGAGGTATGCTATGGTGCTTGGGATCAAGTTGTTGCAACGCATTTATCCCACCATCAATTGGAGGTTGCATACAATACCACTTTAGTGTAATGGAAAGGAGGTTGCACCGCAGGGAAGCTCTGTTAGAACTGTGGCAATCCTTGTTTAATGCTCAATTTCGTCATTAGTAGGCCTGGTCTACATTCTTTTGTATTTAATGTATTTGGTCCAATCCAACTTCAAGTAGAGGGTCCATGACCATTTTTCTTAACTCACTGTAGACTATTTGGCCTCTAATAGGAGGGCACACTTCTACACTGGTTGGCTTTCCATGTGGTGGCTTTTAGCATGCCATGGCTTTTCGTGTTTGTCTTTCCATTTCCATGAATTGGACCATCACCTTGGAGAGACACTCCCACATTGGGAAGTAAATTGTCTTGTACTCAGATATTGAGATTATTCATTTAAGCCATAGCTTTCTTCTCCTCTGTTCGTGTTTCTTCTCTTTTATGAATGTGTGATGCTTGTAGTTTCAACATTCTTACATGCTATCAAAGATAGATAGATCTACTCACCCACGAGCTCCAATAGAGAACTTTGAATCATGATTTGGCCATTGTTTGAGACAGAAACAACAATTTTTCAGTTTTAAAGAGCCCTTTCATATCAACCTCTCCCAATGTACATAACTAGCAAATCCATTCCTCTTTGAGAACCTCATAGAATCTCCACGTTTCCACTTGAAGCTGATGTAGTGATATCCAAAACTATCTTAGGGTGTAATTGAGGCTGCGAGACAAGCTCACATTTAAATAGCATAGCAGAAGAAGAAGAGAGGGCCATTTCATGGGCGCTGAAATGGGCTACGTTATTAATTAGGTAGGACCAGCGCTTTGGAATGAAAAATAAAAAAATTGTGCCTTGATTTAAAAGTCCACATGGCGTAAGTTATGCCTTAATTCCATGATTAAATAGTAGAATTCAATGAACCTATTTAGGTATATGACTGCAAGACATTCGTTGCTACAATCTATAAGATAAATGTGCAGAAACCCTGACAACAGAAATTGGGTTAGGGTTCCAAAAAATTGAACACGAGAATGGGTCGGTGGAAAAGCCGAAAAATATGTGCGTGTGCATGTGTGTGTGTGTGTGTGTGTGTGTGTGTGTGTGTGTGTGTGTGTGTGTGTGAGAGAGAGAGAGAGAGAGAGAGAGAGAGAGAGAGAGAGAGAGAGTTTTACAGTCTTTCCTGTTCTTATTCGCACACATACATCCCTCCCTTCTCTAGAACTCAAGTGGGAGCTATATGTGATTACATTTGTATTTGAATGCACACAAACACATCCATACAGTAAAATAACAAGATTATTGCACCTCATGCATAAACAAAATCGATTGAGCAGAGCATTTTTGACCACTACAAGCGTATGCATCCTGGTCACAAACCCATGCCACATAATCCACCTGCAAAAGACATTTAAAGCACAACAGATTGAGAACAAAAAACAGCAGTCCTACGGTTAACTAATATGCCTTCTTCAATACATTGTTTAACATTTGGTTTTAAAACATTACATAGAATGTAGTAAGCTTGTAAATGGGAATTTAATATGGACCTAATGTAATATTCTAAAATGATCCATTGAAAGGCAAGTAGTCATGCATAGCTCCAATGTTCATGCTTTATAACGTTATTGTAATACTTTTTAAAACACCCAATTTGAAACATACTATACACCATTTTTTCCAGGCTGATGGACATTTATTATACCAAGCTGATGGACTTTGACTGTGCCAGCCATCTCACTATATGTAGTTTGAGTTTGCAACTATTCTTTCTTTTTAGATAGTTGAGCTTATAAGGTCCTATATGTGCACACTTGACATGTACCTTTTCTTAGTCCTATGTACCTTAGGGTATTTCAAGGACATTAATAAATATCTTTCTTTCTTTCTTTCTTTCTCTGTCTCTCAATGCTCAAGAGAACTATTGTACGTGTGTAATTATTGAAGTAGGGACCTTCATAGAGAGAGGCAGCTAAGAAACCTTGACCACTTGAAAAGCATAGAAAAGCCTGGGAAGGAATTTCTCTCACTTCATTCGTTAGGAAAACGGCTGACGAGAGGAAGTATGTTACAGCCTTGATCATTAACTGCAGTTAGTCATTATCTAGCCTTGGGTTGACGGAAAGACTTATGAGACTAGGCTTCTACTAAAGGTTTACACTCGGCATCAGCTATAGTTAGCTATAATTTTGAGTGGTAACTCAGGGTCAGTTAGGGGACATCAGAATGGACATGTGATTGCACAATTGGTACCCAAGAAATGTGACCTTGGGTTGTGGCTAAGTTACAATCAAAATCTCAGGTGTTGAATCAATGAAGCATAAAAGACAGCAATAGACTAAAGCCCTACAAGCAATAGACAAGACAATAGGTTCTCCCACGAAGAGCCCAAGCAATACCAATCAATAATCTAAAAAATGAGTATACAAATGCCCCTATAAATACCCTACCAATGAACCCTAAAATAGGAATTCAAAAGTAAAGGGAGGCAAAATGTGGAGGGAAAATAGTGCGCCCTCCTACGGGCCCCCACTCCACATATAACCATATAATAAGGGCCCAAGGCCAGTCAATGTCATAAAAAAGGACCCAGTGCGGGTCATAAGCATATAAAAAGGCTCTGGGGCCTATACATGACTAATATAAAATGCGTAACCAAAAATATACATAATCAACAGTAAATGTAAAGAGGCCTGCGGAATATACGCAGAGTAGCCCAGTAGGCCTGTATCCTGTAGTCCGTAACTCTCCCTGGCTATAAAGAACATTGCCCCCAATGTAAGCAAAATAAGATAAGAACCAGTGCCAGAGAAAAATACTGCATCAAGATATCCCATCTAAGAAAGGAACATCAAGAGAAGCCGGAGCATCCCGAGAAGCAATGGTAGCTGCAAGTGATCGAGCCTGATCAGCCAGGATAGGGGTATGAAAAAAAACATCAATGGGCTCCCAAGTAGCCTCCTCAATAGGACGACCATCCCACTGGACCAAAAACTGAACCTGCCGATGGCGACGACTATGCAATAAGCGCACCTGTAAAATAGCAGCTGGCAGGAATGGAAAAAGCTCTGGATCTGTAGGAAATGAGGAATCTCGAGGAGCATCATCCTCAATAGCAGCACGTAATAAACTGACATGAAAGATATCACAAGCCTGAGTAGCAGCAGGTAACTCAAGACGATATGTAACTGGACTGAGGCGCTCAAGAATCTGAAAAGGCCCATAATAGCGCGGCGCAAGCTTCTCAGTAGAAGCAAGACCCTGTACAAAACGATGGCGAGCAAAGCGTAACCGGAGAAAAACAGTATCTCCCTCTGCAAACTCAACATGGCGCCGATGACGATCAACAATGGTCTTGTACCGCTGCTGAATATGCTGTAAATGAGTAGCAGCTCTAGTAATAATCTCCCGAGCACTCGAAAGATAAGATGAAATAGTAACTGGTGCATCATCTGGAGGAGCAGGTATACCGAGTAGAACTGGTGAGTATCCATGAGCAAGCAGGAAAGGAGAAACACCTGTGCTGGATTTAACAGAACTGTTATAACTATACTCAGCCAAACATAAATGTTGATCCCAATCACGACCAGAAGGAGAAACATAATGTCGTAAATAATCCTCCAATACCCGGTTAATAACCTCAGACTGACCATCCGCAGAAGAATGATAAGCAGTGCCCATAAGTATCCTAACATCCAAGATACGCATAAGCTCTGTCCAAAAACCTAATGTAAACTTGGTATCCCGATCAGTAAGTATAGATCGTGGGAGACCATGTAAGCGGAAAATCTCGGAAATAAATATACGACCACACTGCTCTGCTGTAATAGTACGTCTGACTGGTATGAAATGAGCTTGTTTAGAAAACCTATCAACTACCACCAAACAAGAGTCATGACCACGCTGAGTACGGGGAAGACCTAAAATGAAGTCCATAGATATATCAGTCCACTGGCGGGAAGGAATAGGCCAACTTTGAAGGAGACCGCCAGGTTTTTCACGGGAATACTTGTTACGAAGGCAAAAATCACAAGTATGAATAAGGTGGGAAAGCTCACGCTATGGAAGGCCAATAAAAATGTTCTTTTAAACGGAACAAGGACTTTTGAAAACCAAAATGGCCACCAACAGGAGAGGAATGGGCATCAAGAAGGAGCTGTGGACGTATGTCGAGAGTGCTGGGAATACATAACGAACCATAGTGAAACAAACGATGATTACCAATGGAATAAACCTGGTGAGGGTGAGAGGAAGGATGAGAGGCAGACGACATAACATCACGAAAGTCTGGACATGCGGCATAAGCCTGAGGAAGATCGTCATACCAAGAGTGGGGAGACGTAACAAGACATAAGTAAGAGCAGGTAAACGAGACAAAGCATCAACAGCAGCGTTACTTTTACCAGGCTTATAATGAATATCAAAATGAAAGGACTGTAAAAACTGAAGCCAACGGTACTGACGATCACTAAGATCCTTTTGTGTATACAAATAACGAAGTGACTGGTGATCAGTAAAAACATCAAACGGAACACGATACAGATAATGACGCCACTTCTTTAAAGCAAAAATGATAGCAACCAACTCTTTTTCATGAGTGGAATAGCGTTGCTCATACGAACGAAGACGACGGGATTCATATGCAATAATACACTGACGCTGACGTAACAAAGCACCTAATCTTGTGGAACTAGCATCAGTCTCAACAGCAAAACACTGGGAAAAATTTGGAAGACATAAAACAGGGGCAGTGGTAAGCTTAACCTTCAAAGTATCAAAAGCTAACTGACATGTGGGAGTCCAAGCAAATGAAGTTTCCTTTTTCAACAAAGCATGCAAAGGAGATGCAAGAGTGGCAAAATGAGCAACTGGTTTACGAAGATGGATAGCAAGACCAAGAAACATACGAACATCATGAACATCAACAGGCACAGGCCATGAAAGAATAGAACGGACCTTGCGAGGGTCGAGACGAACAATACCATTAGTAACAAAGAAGCCCAAAAACTCGATTTGTACAACAGCAAAAGAACATTTAGAACGTTTAGCATACAGATGATGAGTAACTAACAAAACAAAAACAGAACGAACGTGCTGAACATGAAGAGAGAGAGTGGTGCTATAAATGAGGATATCGTCACCATAAACAATGACACACTTTCCAAGCATAGGACGAAAGATGTTATTCATGACATTCTGAAAAGTGGGCGGGCCATTAGTAACACCAAAAGGAAGGACACGAAACTCATACAAATCAAAGTGGTAAGCTTAACCTTCAAAGTATCAAAAGCTGACTGACATGCAGGAGTCCAAGCAAACGAAGTTTCCTTTTTCAACAGAGCATGCAAAGGAGATGCAAGAGTGGCAAAATGAGCAACTGGTTTACAAAGATGGATAGCAAGACCAAGAAACATACGAACATCATGAACATCAGCAGGCACAGGCCATGAAAGAATAGAACGGACCTTACGAGGGTCGAGACGAACAATACCATTAGTAACAAAGAAGCCCAAAAACTCGATTTGTAGAACAGCAAAAGAACATTTAGAACGTTTAGCATACAGATGATGAGTAACTAACAAAACAAAAACAGAACGAACGTGCTGAACATGAAGAGAGAGAGTGGTGCTATAAATGAGGATATCGTCAACATAAACAATGACACACTTTCCAAGCATAGGACGAAAGATGTTATTCATGACATTCTGAAAAGTGGGCGGGCCATTGGTAACACCAAAAGGAAGGACACGAAACTCATACAGACCAAAGTGGGTACGGAAAGTTGTCTTGTGCTCATCAGGAGGATGCATACGAATCTAGTGATAACCGGAACGGAGGTCAAGTTTAGAAAAGATCTTAGCTTGGCCTAACTGGTCAAACAGGTCATCCATATGAGGGATAGGGTACTGATTACGGATAGTAAGTTTATTTAAAGCACGATAATCAATACAAAGATGTTTAGTACCATCCTTCTTATCAACAAGTAAAACAGGAGCACCAAAAGGACTGTGGCTAGGAACAATAAGGCCTTGACGTAATAAATCAGACACCTGACGCTGGACTTCCTCGCGCTCAACAATAGACATACGAAAAGGAGGACGAGAAGGAGGTGATGCAGAGGAAACAAGGTCTATATGGTGGTTGACATCTCGTAAAGGTGGTAACTGAGTCGGCTCTCTAAAAACATCAGGATTCTTACAGTTGAAACATAAGCGCTTCTCACGGATCTCAGACATCTCAGGCTATGAGTAGCGACGAACAAAAACAGGACGAGGAGAAAAAGGAGGACGTGGTGCAAAAGGAAGAGTGGACGAAGGTGAACTGACAGATGTAGGACTAGCAGAGGATGGAGAGGAAAAAATAGGACGTGTGAAAGGACGCGAAGGGCAAGAAACAGAGGAAGAGATGGGAGAGTACTTGTGCTGCAGTGCGGTAGCAAGGGAGATGGCGTGAGAAAGAGTGAGTGGAAAAAAAGAAGAAACATCATACCTGAGTGCGCCTCGTAGACCAGCAACGTAGCGAGAGATGAGCTCCAATGTAGAAATATCTGGGAATAGATAGGAAAGCTCTGTAAACCGTGTCGTATAAGCAACCAAGTCACCAGTGTGAGATAAACTGCGAAAGATGTCACGCTGTCGAATAAGCCACTGAGGATCAATCATCGCTAGGCGGAGTGCTGTCATAAACTCTGTCCAACTAGCAAGGCTTGGGTGTGAAGCCGTCTGGCGAAACATGCGCCACCAAGTAGCAGCACGGCCCTCCAAATGTAAAGCAGCCAAATATATCCGCTGAATGTCAGTCTTAGGAAACATAAGGAAGTAGGTCTCAAGCTTCGAATACCAATTCTCGAGTTCATTCCCATCGGATGACCCAGAATACACAGTAAGCTGAACCTTATCCTTAAAGTCTCGTGGCAAAGGACCAAAAGATGAAGGAGTCTCGGGTGGTGGAAATGTACGCTGTGGGGGAACAGGTGGAGAGAGTGGAGAAACACTGGACTGTAATGATAGTGTAGCAATCTGGGCAAAAAGTGCAGTGAACGTCTCTCGTAACTCCTGGCGTAAATCAGTGCGTACATCACTCATGGCTTCCCTAAGATGATCTCGGAATTCATGCCGTACTTCGTCAAGGTAAGTGGAAGACGGTATGCGAGGCTCAGAAGATGTAGGGGAAGTATCCATGGTCAAGGAATGCAGGAAGTGAAGAGAGTGTAAGAAAAGCTTAATATCGGAGGGAGCGGACTTTTGTCGTCACCCCAAACACGCTTTAGGTACACAAACGACACTAAGAGCAAGAAAGGAAATGACAAATGTCAAGAAAAGGTGTGGAAAGCAAGGAAAAACCAGCAAAGATACCTCTCGATAGAGCTCCAAGCGTGTGCGAAGAGCTAGCTGGAAAATGTGACCACAAGGAGAATGGAAGTGGGCGCTGGACAGCCTCCAATCAATGCTGAAAATATGGCCGGAAATCTGTGAAAAACGTGATGAAATAGGGCGCTGGACAGCCTCCAATCAATGCTGAAAAGATGGCTGGGAATCCCCTCCCTGAATCAAATGGAGGATTCAAAGAGCTACGGCGCTGGAGAGCCAGACCTGAGGACGCTCACATTCCAAGTCCTTTCACAGGTATGTTATCTAATCTCATTCATCCAACCCGTTTCCACATTGTCTTTGCAAGGTCGGTACTCACTCGAGTGGTTGATTAATGCAAGATTGCTCTACTTGCGTGTGCGAGCGGAACTGGTCAGCGTTCAGCCTTGTTCACAGGGAAACCGATCTCATCATATAAGACATAGTAGTGTGTAGGTCTTGTGGTTCCCTATCTTGAAGAGCTGAAGAGCTGCCTCGATCTGTATAGGTGGAACTGCAAACTCGGCCAAAAGAATCTCATGTGGGACAGAAGGCTTCGCTCGAATCAAATGAGCTAGCATGGTGGTCTGTAGTCGTAAAAGGCTGGCCCAGTGTGAAGAGGGGAGGCCTGTGCACCATGCCTCTGCAACATATAGAGCCGTGGGGGTGACAATGGTATCAAAGAGGCGGCACTTACTGCGAGCATCCTGGATGGACTTCTGAAAACAGAATCGCTCTAGCTGAACAAGGGAGGCATGCCCCTTCCCCAGTCGAGTGGTAGCGGCCTGTCTCATACTAAAAGTAGGACCCGAAAAAAGGATCCCTAGGTACGTATAAGAAGGGACCACCTCTAGAATGTGTCCATCAAAAGTAAACTCCTGTCGCTCCATGAACGCTCGAGAAGTGTTGAAGACCATAACCTTGATCTTCCCAATGTTCACCCCTAGGCCCCATCTGGTGCAAAATGCATGTAAGCAATCCAATTGTCGCTGCAAACCCTCTTTGGTCGGTGAGACCAATACCACGTCATCGACATAAAGAAGGATAGCAATCAAGATGTCCCTGAGCCTGCAACCCGTACCACCACAGTGTGTAATGACTCGCTCCAACTCATCAATGTACAAGCCAAAGAGGACCAGTGAGAGGGAGCAACCCTGCTTCACCCCAATAGTGCTCCAGATATGATTTGATATGCCACTGCTATGCCGGAAACATCCTAGGACGCGCTCATAAAGTGCCATCACAGCAAGAATGATGTCAGTGGAGAAGCCAAGGTCCTGGAGTCTCTGAATGAGCAATGAGCGAGGAACAGAATCAAAGGCTTTCCTGAAGTCCACAAAACAATAGTAAACCCTCTCGTTCCTGTGCTTAGCCTCCTCAATCAAGGCCCGTAATGTGAAGATGTGATCTGTAGTAAAGTAATGGGCCCGAAAACCTGCCTGAATCATAGCATGTAGTCTCCTGGTCTCCGCCTCTGAACTCACAACAGACTGAAGTATAGTACCATACAGCTTTGGCAGGACATGCCCAATCATGATAGTGTGGTAATTACTCAGAACCATGGGGTCACCATTCTTATGGATGGGGTGGATGATGTTAGTGCACCAAGATGATGGGAAACCAGAAACAACTGCAAAATTAAGAAGAGTGGCTATGGTGGGGGCGAGTAAGTCAGACGCATGGGAAAGAAGTTCAGACTCGAGGTCTTCAATATCTCTGGCTTTATGGGATTTCATCTTCTTAATGGCTGCAAGGACCATATTAGATGTGAAAAAGGAGAACTCAGATGGTCGTGGGGATATAGAGATGGGTGAGTCAGTGGGGATGGTATACAGACTAGTGGCATAAGCAGTCCAAATGCGGAGGTCTTCCAAGAGAGGTGGTGGAGAGCGGGGAATGAACTCACGCCAAAAAGCGCCCGAAGAAGAACTGAAAAGAAGGTCAACCAGATGTTTCCCTTTAGAATTATCATAGGCACGCTTTTTACGACGGAGAACACGATGGTAAGAGCGACGGAACGATCGAAGTAAATGTGGAGCATGGCTACGTGAATAGGTTACTGACTGATGAAGAGAACGACATTCAGTTTTGTACCAAGGAGGGTGCAATGGGCGAGGTTTGCGTCGAGTGTTACTGGGATGGGATTTGGTATGGAAGGTTAGAGCGGCAGTGTGGAGAGAGGTGGTGAGAAAAGCAGCCTGGATGTTGATTGGACTATCATGAGGGAAGGAATGTGAAAGCGAAGCCAAGGACTGCTGGTATAGTGGTATGTAAATGGGGTCAAATGTGTATCGGGGTGATCGGGCAAGCATGGGTGACGGAGGTGGGTGAGTGGGGAGAAAGTGACCGATATCGAAGGAGAGGAAGGAATGATCAGAAAGGGTGGTGGGGGATACACGGAAATCATAGATGATGGGTACAAAGGATGGTGCCCCCATGAGATAGTCAACCACATTATGTCCTCCACTGTGGGGATGGCATGTATATTTGTCTACATGTGGCTAGCAGGGTAAGCCATTTACAAATGGCTAGCTCATGTGCCTCTCCAAACTGTAATAAATGCTCACCATATGGAGTAGTACATCCCAAACTATCCGCAGAAGTCCTGGTAACTCCAAGCATATCACTGTCAAGGGCACGAACACGAAGCTAATCTGTGGTGTCAAAGAACTCTGTCTGTCGCGAAGATGTCCGGGCATTAAAATCCCCCGTGAGAAGAATATGCCCCCGCTCTGCAAATCTGATAATATCCGGTGAGAGGTCCTGATATTGAGATCCAATACCCTCAACAAAAGATGAGGACTCTGGTGGAAAATAACACGCTGCAATAAAAAGATCTATGTTCAAACCAATATCTTGGCCCACAATGCGAGTCCATATATATTGGGCATGCTCGTCATGTCTGATGAAGTTGAGGCTCGAGTGAAGAGACTCTTTGTATAAGCATGTGACCCCTCCTGAACTACGACCGCTGGCAAATCTAGTCTCTTGTCGGAATACTGAGTCCCATCTATATCCGGGAAAAGAGGGAAGTCCTCGCTCTGGGCTCTCGTGTGTCTCCATAAAGAATAGTACATCTCGGCCAGTGATAAAATCAACCAAGTCCCCTGCAGTGGAAGATGAATGTATGTCGGCACAGTTCCACACTCCGATCTGAAGGTGGTGTGAAAGGGGCCCCGGGTTGCTCCCAACCCCGGGCACCCCAAATCCCTAACTATGGGATCCATCACGAGCGCTGTCCAAACGGCGCACTCGTCGGCCTTCCTGCATAGATGCCTGTTACGACCTACAATAAAAGTGACCAGATTTTTCTTAGTAAATGGGCTTGATTGCATGTGTTGTACTGAAGCTGCCTGTTATATGACAGGGACGGTGTAAGTGAGAGTCAGTTCGAGCATGTTCTACAGTTAGATGTTCATTTGAAAGACAGTTTTGTAGGCTTGATACTGGTTTTTAGGATTTGGGGTTTGGCTTCACTGCCCATTTCCTGAACTCAGACACCCAAGGGAGCAGCATGCCTTTTGGGGCAATGATTAATACCCTTTCATCTGGGTATTTGGCCAGGTAGCTATGCAAGAAAGCAACGGTCAAAAATGTCCCTCCAGTGCATGGAGACGATATGAGCAGTTGCGTCGCCTTTTATGGGCTCAAGGATTTTACCACGTCTACAATTGATCCTGCTTCAAATCAACCCGGATTTGAAGAATGAGTAATTAATGACTAGGTCAATTCTGAGTACAAAAAAGCGACGCTACCACTCCTATCATCTGCATGCACTGGAATTACCTTCTTGACCATTGCTTTCTTGCAAAGCTTCCTGGCCAAATATCCAGATGAAAGGGTATTGATCATTGCCCCAAAAGAAATAATCATATGTATCTAGGGTAAGATGTCAAGGCTGTGCTGTTGTTGTTGTGCTGATGCTGTAAAAAGATGTAATGCGAGCCACAGAATGGGAAAGCACTGGAGCCTGCAGGCGGCGTCTGTGAGCATGAGCACGTGCATGTGTAATAGTAGTAGTACACCTCTGCGTAGAATGTCTAGTAATCCTGGTGGTAACATGATGCTGGGAGGTACACTGTCTCTGATCTCTATGAGCATGAGAGCGGCCAGCATCCTCGTCGTCGTCATCATCATAATCCTCATCCTCAGGTACTAAATCATGCGATCTCCGTCTAGTAAAGAACGAAGTAATCAATGGCTGTGAGGTAAAATGTTGGGGTGTCTCGTATAAATCTCTCCGTGGTCTGGACATCTCGTGTACCATCAGAGCGACACACCGTGGGTCCTCATAAGCTATGAGAGAGTTTAGAGTGGTAGGCATCTCTCGGAATAGGCAATGATATCGCCCTCTGATCTCATAATATACAGGGCACCTAAATATAAAGTGCTCCTCAGAATCCACCTCACCTAGAGAGCAGAACTGGCAAATCCGCTCCTCTCTGGGAATACCGTGGAACCTCCCAGTCTCAATAGCTAGCTGATGAGAGGACACCCTGAGCTGCCCCAATGTGAATCTGAGGCAATGTGACAGTCCCGAGTCCAAGTAGCGCGGCATGACCGGGGTCCCTGATGCATCTAGCTCCAAGAAATGAGTCCGGTAGAAAGTTGGCTTAACCCCTAACTGGTTACGCCAAGTCCGCTCTAGATATGTGCGATAAAGGAAGCGTCTGATATATTGATGTGTGCCGGAGGGAAGCTCTGTGAAGGAGATGCCAAATGATACAAGTACGAGGTGAGAGGCCTGAGAGAACCATGATAGCCTGTAGCTATGATCGTGAAGACGCTGTGAGGAGGATAGTGCAACCTGTATGTATCGCCTGTCTATCTCTGGTAACGCCTGTATCCTCTGTGTATAGGTGATAAGCTGAAGAACTGCCTCGATCTGTATAGGTGGAACTGCAAACTCGGCCAGAAGAATCTCATGTGGAACAGAAGGCTTCACTCGAATCAACCGAGCTAGCATGGTGGTCTGTAATCGTGAGAGACTGGCCCAGTGTGAAGAAGGGAGACCTACACACCATGTCTCTGCCGCATATAAAGTCGTGGGGGTAACAATGGTATCGAAGAGGTGACGCTTACTACAAGCATCTTGGATGGACTTTCGGAAGCAAAATCGCTCTAGCTGAACAAGGGAGGCATGTCCTTTCCCTAGTCGAGTGGTAGCGGCCTGTCTCATGCTGAAAGTAGGACCTGAGAAAAGGACCCCAAAGTATGTGTAGGAAGGGACCACCTCTAGAATCTGCCCACCCAAAGTAAGCTCCTGTCGCTGCATGAATGCCCTCGAAGTGTTGAAGACCATAACCTTGGTCTTCCCAATGTTCACCCCTAGGCCCCATTTGGTGCAAAACTCATGCAAGCAATCCAACTGTCGCTGTAGACCCTCTCTGGTCGGTGAGACCAATACCACATCATCAGCATGAAGGAGGACAGCAATCAAGATGTCACCAAGCCTGCAGCCAGTACCACCACCCTGTGTAATGACTCTCTCCAACTCATCAATATACAAGCCAAAGAGGACTGGTGAGAGGGAACAACCTTGCTTCACCCCAATTGTCGGTGGAGAAGCCCAAGTCTCGGAGCCTCTGGATGAGCAATGAGCAAGGAACAAAATCGTAACTCCCAGCATATCACTGTCCAGGGCACGAACACGTAGCTGATCAGTGGTGTCAAAGAACTCTATCTGTCGCGAAGATGTCTGGGCATTAAAATCCCCCGTGAGGAGAATATGCCCCCGCTCTGAAAATCTGACAAAATCTGGTGAGAGGTCCTGATATGGAGATCCAATACCCTCAGCAAAAGACGAGTACTCTGGTGGAAAGTAACATGCTGCAATAAAAAGATCTCTATCCAAGCCAATATCCTGACCCACGATGCGAGTCCAGGTGTAGCGGGCCTACTCGTCATGTCGGATGAAGTCAATACTCGAGTGAAGAGCCTCCCTGTACAAGCAGGCGACCCCACCTGAACCACGTCCACTAGCAGATCTAGTCTCTCGTCGGAATACTAAATCCGATCTATATCCAGGAAAAGAAGGAAGTCCTCGCTCTGGGCTCTCGTGTGTCTCCATGAAGAATAATATATCCCTGCCTGTAATGAAATCAACAACGTCCCCTACCGTAGACGATGAGTGTATGCCAGCACAGTTCCACACTCCAATCCGAAGGTGGTGTGGATGGGGCCCCGGGGTGCTCCCACCCCTGGGCACCCCAAATCCCTAGCGCTGGGATCTGCTAGGTGCACTATCAAGAAAGCGCACTCGCCCATCTCGGTAATTGACTCGTCTGCCAGACTCACGGGCTGCCTGAAAGGCCTTACGCCTCTCCTCTACCTGGATATATGTGAGGTCGTCATCCATATAGATAGTGGGGCCACGAAGCTTAGCTCTGCACCGCAAAGCATCTCGACGACTCTCTAGAGAAGTGAAACGGATAATGAGTGTAGCGGCATCTCTGGTGGTCTTCCAAGCTGTATCTAGCCCATCTGTCGTATGTCCTAGAGTGGTCTCGAGAAATCTCATGGCTTCGGCAATGGCATCCTGTGTGTGTGGTATCCCACGAACCCTGATGTTGTGGGCCTTTTGCTCCCTTGACCTCTCTTCCAAAATGGTGGCTGAGATGACGGAGGAGATGGGGGCGCTAGGTTTGGTGCCTTTGAGAGAGAGAGAGAGAGACAGAGAGAGAGAGAAAGAAAGCGTTATTAATGTCTTTCCCATGCCAAAAGGCATATAAGAGTAATGAAGTACATGTCAAGTATGTGGTAACCATGGGAGCGTATAAAAACGTCTCCAACTGTAATAAAGAAAACATCTAGTGCAAACTAAAATAAACCTATATGCGGGAGTGTTTGCATAATGGTCATAAGTATCTATGGCAAGATGTCAAGGCGGTGCTGCTGATGCTGTAAAAAGATGTAATGCGGACCACAGACTGGGAAAGTGCTGGAGCCTGTCGGCGTCATCTGTGAGCATGAGCACGTGCACGTGTAGTAGTAGTGGTACTACACCTCTGCGTAGAACATCTGGTAATCCTGGTAGTAACAGGATGGTGGGAGGTACATTGTCTCTGATCTCTATGAGCATGAGAGCGGTCGTCATCCGGTCATAATCATAATCCTCATCCTCAGGCACTGATCTCTGCCTAGTAAAGAATGAGGTAATCAATGGTTGTTAACCTGTAGCCTTGATCGTGAAGACACTGTGAGGAGGATAGTGCAACCTGTGTGTATTGCCTGTCTATCTCTGGTAACGCCTGTATCCTCTGTATACAGGTGATGAGCTGAAGAGCTGCCTCGATCTGTATAGGTGGAACTGCAAACTCGGCCAGGAGAATCTCATGTGTAACGGAAGGCTTCGCTTGAATCAACCGAGCTAGCATGGTGGTCTGTAATCATGAGATACTGGCCCAGTGTGAAGAAGGGAGACCTGCACACCATGTCTCTGACACATATAAAGCCATGGGGGTAACAATGGTATCAAAGAGGTGACACTTACTGCGAGCATTCTGGATGGACTTCCGAAAACAAAATCGCTCTAGCTGAACAATGGAGGCATGTCCCTTCCCCAGTCGAGTGGTAGCGGCCTGTCTCATGCTAAAAGTAGGACCTGAGAAAAGGACCCCCAGGTATGTGTAGGAAGGGACCACCTCTAGAATCTGCCCACCCAAAGTAAGCTCTTGTCACTGCATGAATGCTCTCGAAGTGTTGAAGAACATAACCTTGGTCTTCCCAATGTTTACCCCTAGGCCCCATCTGGTGCAAAACTCATGTAAGCAGTCCAACTATCGTTGGAGACCCTCTCTGGTCGGTGAGATCAATAGCAATCAAGATGTCACCAAGCCGGCAGCTAGTACCACCATCCTGTGTAATGACTCTCTCTAACTCATCAATATACAACCCAAACCGGACTGATGAGAGGGAACAACCCTGCTTCACCCCAATAGTGCTCCAGATGTGATCAGATATGCCACTGCTATGCTGAAAACAACCCAGGACCCTCTCATAAAGTGCCATCACAGCAAGAACAATGTCGGTGGAGAAGCCCAAGTCTCGGAGCCTCTGGATGAGCAATGAGCAAGGAACAAAATCGTAACTCCCAGCATATCACTGTCCAGGGCACGAACACGTAGCTGATCAGTGGTGTCAAAGAACTCTGTCTGTCGTGAAGATGTCCGAGCATTAAAATTCCCCGTGAGGAGAATATGCCCCCGCTCTAAAAATCTGATAATATCTGGTGAGAGGTCCTGATATGGAGATCCAATACCCTCAGCAAAAGACGAGGACTCTGGTGGAAAGTAACATGCTACAATAAAAAGATCTCTATCCAAGCCAATATCCTGACCCACGACGCAAGTCCATATGTAGTGGGCCTGCTCGTCATGTCGGATGAAGTCAATGCTCGAATGAAGAGCCTCTCTGTACAAGCAGGCGACCCCACCTGAACCTCGTCCACTAGCAGATCTAGTCTCTCGTCTGAATACTGAGTCCCATCTATATCCAGGAAAAGAAGGAAGTCCGTGCTTTGGGCTCTCGTGTGTCTCCATGAGGAATAATATATCCCTGCCATTAATGAAATCAAGGTCCCCTGCCGTAGAAGATGAATGTATGCCAGCACAATTCCACACTCCAATCCGAAGGTGGTGTGGATGGGGCCCCGGGGTGCTCCCACCCCTGGGCACCCCAAATCCCTAGCACTGGGATCTGCTAGGTGCACTATCAAGAAAGCGCACTCGTCCATCTCGGTAAATGACTAGTCTGCCAGACTCACGGGCTACCTGAAAGGCTTTACGCCTCTCCTCTATCTGGATGTATGTGAGGTCGTCATCCATATAGATAGTGGTGCCACGAAGCTTAGATCTACACCGCAACAGTTATGGACTTGGCTCATTACATTCGCTGTGTCCATTTACATTTACTTTACTTTATGCATAAGCAGGCCTAGGGCCCTTTGTATTCATTAGGGACACTTAGATTTTATGGTTGGCCTTTGGCCTTATTATTCATTATTAGGCCATTTGGACATATGACTGGAGAGTGGGGGCCTTCTTGGAGGGCGCACTATTATCCCTCCCAGTTGGGCCCTAGCCACTGGAAGCTTCCTTTTAGGGCTTCCTCTTGGCTATAAGTAGGGAAACTGTGTCATTTGTCATTCAGCTGATGATATTGATCTCTCTCTTTAGCCTCCTTAATCTCTCTCTTTCCTGCTTTCTAGGATTAAGTCTTGCTTATGTGATGCTTTCATAGCTTAATTCTAGATCAGTTGTGGCTCTATTCGTAACTTGGTATCAGAGCACTTTTCTGAGCACAATCTAGAATTTTTTCTATGCTGCCTTGCCTTGCTCCTCCATCGCTGATCCTACAGCTCCATTACCATTTTGACAGCCCTGTTCCAAAGCTGCTCCTTCCACTCCTTCCTGCCCAGCGTTCCCCCTGTTTTGACCCCTCTTTTCTTTGCTGCCCAGCGCTCCTCCTCTTCTTTTCCATCGCTGTCCCTACCTTCCGAACTATCATTTCGTCTTCCAGTTTGCAGCCATCTTCCACAGTTAGTTCCCTGACTGTCCAGCGCCCATCCTCATCCAAAAACTACCCAATTCCGACATCATTTGCTATTCCAAACAGCTAAAATTCTTCAACCTGTAAATCGCTGCCTCAGCACTCCCAACTTGTCACTTTTGCCTTTTTTTTTTTTTCTTTTCTCCAATTCCAGCCATCTTTTACAGCTTATCAAAAGCCTGTCGCGCGCTCATTCTCCACCACATTTTCAAGAATTCTGACTCCGTTTACTCTTTCAAATTCACATTGTATCCCTGGCTGTCCAACGCAATTTTACAGCTTCTCCATTGTTCATTGTTGTCTGTTTTTTTTCAGTTGTGATAATATTGGTTGTAATAGGCTAATTTGGGGTGACCACAAGGGTCCGCTCCCTCAAGTTTTCGTCTATTCCTTCCACTATCATTATGGCACATTCACCTACCTCGAGTGAGACTACTCAGGAAACCTTATCCGATCAGTTTCGTCGCATGGATGAGACCCTTTCTGGCCTCGTTCTTCGCTTCGATTCAGTTATGACCAGCTTTGCTACTATGCAGTCATAGATTGATTCTTTACAGCCTCATGGTCCTGGTAAAGCTCCTGTTTTTCCTACATTTGGGACTCCCCCTCCATTTGGATTTCCATCTTCTTCTGCTAGTCAGCCTGGTGGTGGACCGTTCATTCCATCTAACCCACCTCCTGGTTTCTTTCCTCGTTCCCCCCTTCCTGATCCACACTTTGCTCGAGACTTTCGTGATAGGGTACAGCTTGCTACCTATTCCGGTTCCTCCGACGGGAACTTATTAGAGAATTGGTTTGCTAAGCTTGACACATATTTTTAGATTTGCCCCAAGACTGATCCTCAGAAGATCCAGTGGGCTGCTTTACATTTAGATGGACGTGCCAGAGTTGTTCCTGATCGGGAAGGGCTCCATGTATAGCATACTTTTCGCCGTGACCTCCGCCATGCTATGATTGATCCTCAGTGGCTTGACCACCAACGTGATACATTCCGTAGTCTCACTCAGACCAGTGATCTTGCTTCTTATACAGATCAGTTTATGGAGCTTTCTTATCTTTTCACAGATCTACAGCCCACTGAGCTTATTTCTCGTTACATTGCTGGGCTTCGTGGTGCTTTACGTTATGATGTTTCTTCCTTCCGTCCTACCACACTTGTTGAGGCGATGACTCTTGCCAGTACTTTACAGCATAAGTACTCTGACACCCTTCCTTCCCGCTTCTCCCGACCCCGTCCTTCTACTTCATCTTTTCCCGCTACGTTCACCCCTACACCGGCCCCTTCTGTTCCAGCTCTCTCCATTGCCCCTTCACCTCCTCGTCCTCCTCGTCCTCCACCTGCTTTTGTCCGACGTTACACGTCTGCAGAGTTCGCTGATCTTCAGCAGAAGCGTCTTTGCTTTCGTTGTAAGAGTCCTGACCATCTTGCCCGTGATTGCCGCCAGCCTCTCCCTACTACTACTGCTGTTTTTTACCATGAGGGCACTACTCCAGATGATTTCGATATCTACATTCATATTTCTGATGAGCCTGACTTATCCTCTGAGCCTTCCCCTGATTTACTTCCTGCTACTTGCCATGCTCAGCTTGCCTATGCTACTTGGACAGGGCGTCCTGGTCCTCGCTCCATTCGGTTACGTGTGCGTATTACAGGTCGAGAGTATATTGCTTAGTTGATACTGGTAGCACTTTTTTATTAGCAGTTATATCACTAGTCGGATCCGTGCTTCACCTGTTCCTGCTTCCCAGTCTCTCACAGTTGAGGTTGCCAGTTCTCATTCTTTTCCTAGTTCTCAGATGTTTTAGCGTTTATCATACCGCATCGGAGATTTCTCTGGACAGGCAGATCTTTACATTATCCCTATGGAGCGTTATGATCTTATCCTTGGTGCTGATTGGTTTGCATCTCTTGGAGCCGTTACACTGGACTTGACACAGCAGACATTGACATTTGTACATGATGCAGTTACACACTCACTTGTGGGCATTGATTCTCAGGGAGACTTCCAGTTGATTACTGGGAAGCAGTTTATTCGCAGCCTGCCGAAGGCTCATTGTGCTGCCTTATTATGTGTTCAGCGGGCAGTACCAGTTCCTCCAGTTTCTACACCAGCAGCTGTTCCTCAGGTGATTTCTGACTTATTACATCAGTATGCTTTTGTCTTTTCAGAACCTACAACGCTACCACCATTACGTGACGTGAACCATCAAATTGATTTGCGTCCTGGTTCTGCTCCTCCCTCCCGTCCCCCTTATCGTATGTCTCGATCTGAGCGTGATGAGCTTGAGCTCCATATTACTACCTTGTTAGATCAAGGTCTCATTGTTCCTAGTCACAGCCCTTTTGGTGCTCCTGTTCTCCTTATTAATAAGAAAGATGGTACCAAACGCCTTTGTATTGATTACCGTGCTTTAAATAAGTTGACTATTCGTAATCAGTACCCTATTCCACACATGGATGACCTCTTTGACCAGCTCGGTACCTCTAAAATCTTTTCCAAGATAGACCTTCATTCTGGATATTATCAAATCAGGATGCACCCTTCTGACGAACATAAGACTGCTTTCCGTACTCATCTTGGTTTATATGAATTTCGTGTGCTTCCTTTTGGTGTTACTAATGGCCCTCCTACGTTCCAGAATGTGATGAATAACGTCTTACGTCCGCTTCTTGGTCATTGTGTCTTGGTTTATTTTGATGATATTCTTATTTTTAGTCAGTCTCTTGCTGAGCATGTTGCCCATCTTTCCTCGGTCTTTCAGTTACTTGTACACCACCAGTTATTTGCTAAGTTGTCTAAATGTTCTTTTGTTGTTTCTGAGATAGAGTTTCTTGGTTTTCTTATTTGTAATGGTCACATTCGTCTGGAAGCTCATAAGGTTCAGGCCATCCAGGATTGGCCTATACCTACTGATATTCATCATGTTCGTATGTTTCTTGGGTTAGCCACTCACCTTCATCGTCCAGTTCCTCATTTTGCCACTATCGCAGCTCCTCTTCATGCACTTTTGAAGAAGTCTATTACTTTTTTGTGGACTCCTGATTGTCAGACAGCGTTTGATACTCTTCGTCGTGCTGTTGTTGATGCTGCCGTTATGTGTTTACCACAGTTTGATCAAAAGTTTCTTGTTGAGACTGATGCTAGTAATGTTGGTTTGGGTGCTTTACTTCGCCAGTCACAATGTATTATTGCTTATGAGTCGCGTCGTCTTCGCTCTTATGAGCAACGTTATTCTGTGCATGAGAAAGAGCTTCTTGCTATTATCTATGCTCTTAAGAAGTGGCGTCATTATCTGTATCGAGTCCCATTTGACATTATTACTGATCACCAGTCTTTACGTTATCTGTTTTCTCAACGTGACCTTAGTGATCGTCAATTTTGTTGGTTGCAGTTTTTACAGTCTTTTAATTTCTCCATATTGTATCGTCCTGGTCGTGCTAACACTGCTGCTGATGCATTATCTCGTCTTCCAGCTTTGTTAAATACACTCGTTTCTACTATTCCTCCATGGTTTGATGCTCTACCTGCAGCATACCTTACATGTTCTGATTTTCGTGATGTTTATAGTTCTACCCCACCTGTTTCGTCCAGTCCTCATCAAGTTTACTCCATTATTGACAATCGTCTTTATCATTATGATTCTCTTTGTATCCCTAGTTCTTTGGGTCTCCGTTCCCAGTTGTTGTCGGATGCTCATTCCTCTCCTGTTGGGGGTCACTTTGGTTTTCAGAAGTCTTATGCTCGTCTCAAAGACCATTTCTATTGGCCCTCTCTTCGATCTGAGCTTGCTGTACTTATTCGTACCTGCCCTTTCTGTCTTCGTAATAAGTACTCCCGTTCTAAATCTGCTGGTTTGCTCCAGAGTTGGCCTATTCCTCATCGCCAGTGGACTGATATATCTATGGACTTTATCCTTGGCCTTCCCCATACCCAGCGTGGTCACGATTCATGTATGGTGGTAGTTGACAGGTTCTCGAAACAGGCACATTTTATCCCAGTTTCGCAGTACTATCACAGCAGAGCAGTGTGCACGTTTGTTCCTATCAGAGATTTTCCGCCTGCATGGATTTCCTCGTACTATCCTTTCTGATCGGGATAGTAAGTTTACATCTATATTCTGGACAGCGCTTATGCATATTTTGGATGTTCAGCTTTTTATGGGTTCTGCTTATCATTCTACTTTTGATGGGCAGTCTGAGGTCCTTAACAGGATCCTTGAGGATTATTTGTGCCATTTTGTTACTCCTTCAGGGAAGAATTGGGATCAGCATTTATGTTTAGCAGAGTATAGCTATAATAGCTCTGTTAGTACCAGCACAGGTGTCTCTCCATTTTTATTATCTCATGGCTATGCACCTCTTTTACCTGGCGTTCCTCTTCCTCCTGAAGATACACTTGTTACACTTGCATCTTTTCTATCAGGTGCTCGAGAGCTTATTACTCGGGCCAATTCTCATTTACAGCATGTTCAGCAGCGTTATCAGACCTCAATTGATCGTCACCGCCGCCATGTTGAGTTTCAGCTTGGAGATATGGTTTATCTACGCTTACGGTTTGCACATTATCATTTTGTCCAGGGCCATGCTTCTACTGAGAAGCTTGCACCACGTTATTATGGGCCTTATCGCATTGTGGAGGTTCTTAGTCCAGTTACATATCGCTTACAGCTTCCTGCTTCCACACGCGCCTGTGATGTATTCCATGTCAGTTTATTACGTGCTGCTATTGAGGATGACGCTCCCTGTGATGCTGAGTTTCCTACTGGTCCAGAGTTATTTCCATTTTTACCTGCTGCTATATTACTGGTCCGTCTATACCATAGTCGACGCCGCCGGCAAATTCAGTTTTTGGTCCAGTGGGATGGTCGTCCTATTGAGGAGGCTACATGAGAGCCTATTGATGTGTTTTATCATACACCATTACTTGCGGATCAGGCTCGTGCTCTTGCTGCACTTGTTGATTCCTCTACATCAGATATTCCTCTAGCTGTTGATGCACCAGGGCTTGCTGCTACTTGATCCGGTTATCTTTTCGGCAGTTGGGTCTTTTTTTTGTGTCGGGGAGAGTTATGTACTCGGCTCATTACATTCGCCGCGTCCATTTACATTTACAGTTACTTTACTTTATGCATAAGCAGGCCTTGGGCCCTTTTTTATTCATTAGTGACATTCAGACTATATGGTTGGCCTTTGGCCTTATTATTCATTATTAGGCCATTTGGACATATTACTGGAGAGTGGGGGCCTTCTTGGAGGGCGCACTATTATCCCTCCCAGTTGGGCCCTAGCCACTAGAAGCTTCCTTTTAGGGCTTCCTCTTGGCTATAAGTAGGGAAACTGTGTCATTTGTCATTCAGCTGATGATATTGATCTCTCTCTTTAGCCTCCTTAATCTCTCTCTTTCCTGCTTTCTAGGGTTAAGTCTTGCTTATGTGATGCTTTCATAGCTTAATTCTAGATCAGCTGTGGCTCTATTCGTAACTGCAACGCATCTCGGCGACTCTCTAGAGAAGTGAAACGGATAACGAGTGTAGCTGCATCTTTGGTGGTCCTCCAAGCTGTATCTAGCCCATCTGTCATGTGTCCTAGAGTGGTCTCGAGAAATCTCGTGGCTTCGGCAATGGCATCCTGTGTGTCTGGTATCCCACGAACCCTGATGTTGTGGGCCTTTTGCTCCCTTGACCTCTCTTCCGAAATGGTGGCTGAGATGACGGAGGAAATGGGGGCGCTAGGCTTGGTGCCTTTCTGTAAGACGGCTGCCCATGAATCTTTATGCTGCTCAATTTTACTCGCAAGCTCCTTTATCATGGTGGTGGTTGATTCAGAGGCTGAAACCCCCTTAGTGTTGATCACCTGCTCTAACGAAGCGACTTTGGACTGCAACACATTTTTTTCCTTGAGTAAGGAGACCACTATCCCTTTCAGTTGTGATAGTTCATGTTT